>JANKYE010000010.1:3739236-3757208 GCA_032467995.1 Erythroxylum dillonii
GACCTAAAGTTGGTGGGTCCTCCACCGGGGCCAACATTAAAAGGCGCCTTTTAATGTTGGACCCAGGTGGAGGACCCACCAACTTCAGGTCCAGGTACCGGGTGGAGGACCCACCAACTTCAGTATCTCATTAATCAGTATTGTCTGCTTAGGTTGCGATTCGATCTCACAACCTCACGGTTTTATAGCATTTAAACGCTCGCCTCTTACCATTGAGCTAGTTAGCTCAATGGTAAGAGGTGTGCATTTAAATGCAACAAAACCTTGAGGTCTTGGGTTCGAATCTCCCCAAGACCAAATAGGACAATACTGATTAAGGTTGTGGTCGCGTGCAAAGTTGAGTTACACGGAGCCTGTTCGCCTCGGTATGCAAAACACGGGCCCAACGCAAAACACGGGCCCAACATAAAAATGCACCTTTTAATGTTGGGTCCGTGTTTTGCGTACCGTGGCGAACAGGCCCCGCGTACCTCAAGTTTGCACGTGACCACAACCTCAAGTTTACACGCGACCACAACCTTCAAAGGTATTGTCCTCTCTGGGAATCGAACTTGCGACCCCTTAAGGCTCAATGGTAAGAGGCGAGCGTTTAAACGCTACAAAACTGTGAGGTTGCGAGATCGAATCGCAACCAAAGCAGACAATACTGATTAATGGGATACTGAAGTTGGTGGGTCCTCCACCCGGTACCTGGACCTGAAGCTGGTGGGTCCTCCACCCGGGTCCAACACTAATGAAATTGCAGAGTATTATTACCAAGAGACTTAACTAAGTCTTCCAGAGATGTACTTGATTTGGAACAAGAGGTTTCTGGTCTATGTAGGAATTTTTGTCCATCTTGTAGCCTATCTAGGAAGTAGTTTTGCTAGTTATCCCCTCCATAACTAATGTTAGGTTGATCTTTCTAACCTAAGTTATAGGATTGGTAATATGGGTTATGGGCAAAATTTTCACCAATAGCATTGACATACTTCAGTAGGGACATACTCCCTTTGCAATGCCCCTTCTATACACAAACACTAACAAATGTGAAAAGATCAACAAATACATTTTAAAAGAATTATAAATAAATATACACACTCCCCGGCAGCGGTGCCAAAATTCTTAATGCGTTTTGAATACACTAGAAAATAAAACCTATCTCTGCACAACTAAATTTATAGCAGTGGTGAGTAGGGATCAAATCTAGAGAGAGTGTTTGTGTAGCTTTTGTGATGAAAAGAACCGGTGATTAGGATTTTGAAGGTTTTTGTTTTGTTAAATAAACAAAATGAAGTAAAATTGAACTAACAAAAGCAAATCAAATTAAACAACATAAAAGTGAGAAAATTGATGAATGAGTTTGGAATTCGGTTCTTGGTTGAATCTCAACCTATTCACAAACATGCATACTTATTCATCATTTTAATCTCATACCCCTCTTAGAAACTATTATATGTAGGTTAAGAATAAGCTCTTTTAACCTCGATTTTCCCTTAGGTTGTGTTTAATCAAAATAAACACTTTAACTAAACCTAGCTATCGAACAACCTAGAACAAGCTCTCTAGATTTAGTAGGGCAGTTGCATTGTGAATAAGGAAAAAAAATTAATCTAGGCAATAACCACACAAGATCAGGTCATTTAGCCTATGTTACATTATCCCTAATGATTCAACACCTTTAGTTGCCACAGATGAATCCAAAACATAACTATTACATATTGTATTTAAGATTCTAGTGATGGGTTTACATAAAAACAATCTAATAGAAGCATTCAAATCATCTTTTCATAAATACCTAAATCAATAAGCAAAGGATAACATAAACAATCCCTAGAGAGAGAAAGAACAACAGTGCACAATGAAGAGATGCTCAAATGCAATGCCTTGCCTCCCTTTGTGTCCCAAAAATGATTTATTTCTCTCTTAATCGCTTAAATGTCTCTTTATAAAAGAAATTAGGTTTCTAGATTAGAAATAGAGCATGACTGTGCAAGTGGATGCGTAACCGCGCATCTTTTAGGTCATCTTGAAAACTTCATTTTCCTGCATTTTCTTATCCCATCTTTACCCAAATCTGTCTCCTTCTTATTCCATAAAGACAAATGAGTTTGAACATCAATAGCATAGCTCAAGAAATGTGCTTTTAACTCATTTTAGCTCTTGTGCTTCCAAATTGTACCTAAATCAAAACATGAACTAAAATGAATATCTTAAGCATTTAAAAGCATTAATCACTAAGTTTCATTGAGTAAATGAGTATACAATCAATCACACATCACCATTCTAGAATTAATGCTTAGCAAAACAATTTTTATCCATTTTAGCCTTGAATGCTCTTATTAATTTAGTACTTACTGGCCTATATGTTCAGTGGACTGGTGACTTTTTATTACCAAAAAGGGTTATCAAAGAGATCTATATAATTATCAAGGCATTCCTCCAGTCAGGGAAAACTGAAAATGCTAAAGGTGCTAAAGTGAAGAGGGATAAAATTGATATCCCCAAGGAATAAGGTGGATTAGGAATAATTCCAATATCCCTCATGTAAAATATGTTGATGAGTAAAAGAATTTGGAGATTGTTTTTTTAATAAAGGTGCTTTTTGGATGAAATGGATAGATCAATACTAGTTGAAAAATCAAAACTTCTAGCAATTACAAGCTAATGTGGATCTCTCTTGGAATTTCAAACATCTTTTAAGCTTAAGGAGTCATCTATATTCTTGGATAAAGTATCAACTCGCTCTGGTTTGACAATTGGATTGAATATAGTCCCCTTATTGCAAGAAGTGAGATTATGCATTTAACAAGTATATTTAATCAAAGCTCTAAAGTTTCCTCTCTAATACAGAATCAAGAATGGTCTCAAAATTTAGGGTTCTTCCTCCCTAGCAGCATTTTGACCCTGGATCCAACAATCACAAAGTGAAGACTGATAGTGGTAGATTGCGTAATATTTTAGTGGGTAGTTTAGCATATTTTTAGTTATTAAATTGAATGTTTAGTGCATGTTTAGTTTAGGATTTTGTTATTAGATCAATATTTCTGTTTTGTGTGTTTTGTGGGTTAGGGCACACGATTGAGCATCAATTTTATGTGTTTAAGGTGCCTTGATGTGTTTGCAAGTGTTTTAGGGAAAATATCAAAAAAGGAGCAGAATCGGAGGAAGCTCGAGCCAAAACAAACGAGCACGATCGTGGCCAATATGCCACAATCATGAAATAAGCAAGATGGAGCCACCATGATCATGGCTAGTTTGCCACAATCATAACAGAAGGTGAAATCAAGTGTCACGATCGTGACCTATGAGATAACAGACGAGGATGACCTTCCAAATTCAAGTTTTCTTCGAACTTTTCAGACTTGAAAAACCTTAGGGTTACCTAGAATAAAAAACAGTATATAAAGAAAAGAAAAGTATCTCAAATGGAGCTCTCCATTATGCCACTTTGGGAAAAGCATTAAGAGAGGAAAAGAAGAAGAGAGAGAAGGGTGAAGAAGAAGAAGAGGAGGAGAGGACTCCTAACATTGTTGCCTTCTCGAGTCATCCCGGTCCCTTTCCAAGTGACAATTTCACTCATCTTATTATTTCTTTACTGAATGTGTATGATAGATATGAATATGTTTATAGATATGGATTCACTGATGATGTTCTAACTTTCGTTAGGGATTTTGACTTGATTTAATGTTAATCTAATCATTTTTGTGTTATTGCAATTGGGTGTTGTGATTGATTATTATAGCTTCATGTTTCAGTAATAAATTGAGAGAGTGAACAGAATACAAAATGATTAGGTTGTTTAATGAAAGTTAAATAATCTAATAGATCACGCAATTAATCAAATCGGTAATTATACGGAAAGAGATCTAGTGTGAGACCCAATTGTTTATTAGAAAGATTAAGAAATAATTTGGGCTAGGGCTATTTGTAATTGAGAGATTACATATTCAGTATTACTCTTAATTAGGGTTTATTAATTAGAGTTTGTGATTATAACTTGAGAGAGAGTAATCTTCCCTTCGATAGTCTAGAACTGACACCTCAATAACACATAAATGGTTAGGTTAACATTGATGATAGGAAATGTACGATCTCTCATAATTTGGTAAATTTTCTTGTGTGTTTTCCCATTGTTAATTTGGTATTGCTCAAATTGATTTCATTTTTGTATTAATTTACGAATTAATTTCTCATCAATAATATTCCTGTGTTTACTTTTTTGTTCTATTTAATTTTTTTTATTAATTCCTAAAGCCTTAGATAACTTAAAATTAGATTAGTTCATAACTCCTTACGGGATCAACACCTCACATGCTATAATTCACGAACTGTGCATTTGCAATATTCTGAGGGTTTTAATTAGATTAACTTGGCACACAACAAGTTTTTGGTGCAGTTACCAAAGAGTCAGTAGGATTAGTCTAATGCTTTTAGTCTAAGGAATTTTCACATCATGGAAGCACCATCTTGTTTCTATCACGATCGTGGCCTGTGCGGCAACAGTCGTGGACGGCCTTCCAAATTCAAGTTTCCAAGGGACTTTTCAGACCCGAAAGAACCCTAGGGTTGCCCAAAATAGAAAAGACTATATAAAGAAAAGAAAACAACTGTAAATAGAGCTCTCCATTCTGCCACTTTGGGAAAAGCTTCAAGAGGAGAGAAGAATAAGAGAGAGAAGGGAGAAGAAGAGGAAGAGGAGAAGACTTTCAACGCTATTGCCATCTCGAGTCATCCCGGTCCCTTTCCAAGTGACAATTTCGTTCATCTTATTATTTCTTTACTGAATGTGTAAGATGGATATGAACATGGATATGGATTCAATGATGAAGTTCTAACTTTCTTTAGGGATTTTGACTTGATTTGATGTTAATCTAATCATTTTTTGTTATTGCAATTGGGTGTTGTGATTGATTGCTATAGCTTCACGTTTTGCTAATAAATCGCGAGAGAGTGAACCGAATACAAAATGATTAGGTAGTTTAATGAGAGTTAAATAATCTAATAGATCACGCAATTAATCAAGTCGGCAATTGTACAATGAGAGATACCGTGTGAGACCTGATTATTTATTAGAAAGCTTAAGAACTAATTAGGGTGAGGGTTGTTGTTGTAATTAAGAGATTACATGTTTAGTATTAAACATAATTAGGGATTATTAGTGGTTATAACTTGAAAGAGAGTAATCCTCCCTTCGATAGTCTATAACTGACACCTTAATAACACGGAAACGGTTAGATTAACATTGATGATGGGAAAAATCCCATCTCTCATAATTTGGTAAATTCTCTTGTGTGTTTTCCCATTTTCAATTTGGTGTTGCTCAAGTTGAATTCTTTTTCTTGTTAATTTACGAATTACTTTTTCGTTAATCATACTTTTGTGTTTACTTTTCTGTTCTGTTTAATTTTTGTTTTATTAAATTCGTAATCCTTAGATAACTTAGGATTAAATTAGTTCACAACTCCTCGTGCGATCGATATCTCACGTAGTATAATTCTCTACCTATGTGCTTTCAATGTTCTGAGGATTTTAATTTGATTAAAACTTGGCATCAATAAAAATTGCATGTTGCTGAATCTTAATATCAATAGGGTATTAAACAAATGTTGTTATTCTATTTTTAGAGTTAGGTTGAGAGAAGTTGTTTGGCAGGAAATACCCTAGAATCACTCTTTAAACCCCAAGGCTTATATAATTATTTGGCTTGTCATTAAAAACATAATTAGAACAAAAATAGGTTGTTTGGAGAATTTGATCCTATCTATGTGCTTTGCAAAGTGAATATGGAGGATATGAAGCATTTTTTTCATTGCGGATATTCTAAAACAATTTAGAGTTGATCGAGTAATGTACAAGCTAAGGGAGTATTCCTAGACTTATGATTGGAGTAGGGTGTTGAATTGGATCTTAGCTAAAAGTAAGCAATTGAAGCAACATTGTAGGGATCATGAAAACACCTTTTTTCCACCACCATTCATACCATTTGAAAATAGAGGAATTCAATACTTTATAAATAGAAAGACACTGGAATGCACTACCTAGCTAAAGCCAACCTCAACTAGATAATGGAGATTATGCTTGCTAAATACACACACAATCAACTTAGTACTGATATGAAAATGAGATGGAACATTTAGTTTAGTTGCTTGTAACTTTTAGTTCTTGTTTTTGTTGATTCTCTTTTGTAACTAGAATTTCTTGTAACTTTGTAACAACTTTACTATAGTTAATAAAGATTTCTCTTTTAATTCAAAAATAATTAGTGAGATGCGATATATTGTTTGACTTTATTATCTGTTGTAATTTCTATTGGTCTAAATCTTTCCCTTGCAGAAATTTATTTCTTTATAACTGATATAAGACAAGAGGGTTATGCGGGTGTTTATATGGGTGTTTTATATGTATTTGCAACTGGAAGGATATCCTTATTATTATAGCCCAAATATTAGGAAAATATTTGTTTAAATAATCTTATAGGCTGACATTTTAAGTGGAGAAATTTGCTTGATCATCTACAATTCAAAAAAACTTGTGTTAAAGGGAAACATCAGGGCCACACATTAAAGTTTTCATAGATATAAAGGCTCTTTGTTCATGCATCTGCTTACAAAATTACTTTTATTTGCAATCTTTTCGTTCAGTAATACACAAATATATGTAAATATAACTTTTCTGCTACTTAATTGTTGCATATTAGACCAAGTAATAAGTAGTCGGAACATAGTGACTTTACCATGAATATGACACAAGATCCTACAAGCAATAAAATGGCGTGCTAATATTTGATGCTATTCAAAGTCAATGTGAGCACCACGTATCCCAAGTATCTAACGTAATATCTAGAATCATTAATCGCCTTTTGGGTTCACAATCACTTATTCTTTATAAATCCATTTTGTTCTAACCAATGCCAAAATCAATTCAAAGGTTTTAAGTTGTCAATTTTGAAGTCCTAAAGGGAACTATCGTACATGGACCACTAAGAATGATAGTCGTCCAACATCCCACCTGGTATCACCATTTTTCCATACCAACTCAAGACAAGAAATAGGATGCTCAAAACTTCTCAAATGTATTCAACCAATTTCTCATAAATTCCCTGCTTCCTAGGAATATATCACACTTTAAACCCTTGTTACAGGCTATCATTACAAATCACATAACACGTCTATGTGTGATCAAATGTTTTCATGAGTGACAAGGGGTGATTACTTTTGATACTTTGATCATCATGTGAAGAAAAAAGTCCGTGTTAGTGGGGTCTCATAATCTCTAATATATTCCCTCAATCTCTCTCTCACATCATGTAAAGACACACATGTGCTGGAGAACGAGAAGTATGTAAACCTCGTTTTTGAACCATAGATAAAGAAGAGGTAAAAAAATTAAAAAACAAATAAAGTGAAGGAACTTTTACACGTTTGAAATAAAGAGAGTTCCATTAATTGAACCAGACCTTGATAGGCCAATTCAAAAAGAACATCAATTACGAAAGGTGACCATTTCCTTTTCCAGAATTATCCTAACAAACAATACAAAAATCATTGTCGTCCAAAAGCTTTGATCAAATATGTCGGACTGTATACCCGTAATTCTTAGCTATCCTACTCTAGCCTACCCTACATCAGATCCCTATATGGCTTTATGATAATATTAGTATGCCTGCAGCGATTACTTTAGTATTTTAACAGGAAAAAAGCACATCAACTGACAAACCAATCACATTCTTCTCCCGGTGCCTTTGACATTAATAGAGTAGAAGCTCGTTTCGTTTTCTATGGCTTAATAATTATGAATGCATTGTCTGCATGCTCGAAGCTCCTGTTGCCGGTAAGAAAACGTTACTTGGTTGGTAAGAATAGTAGCATATTTTCCTACATAATGCAACATAGAGACAGGAAAGAGTTGGAGAACAAAATGATCATGTAATACTTTATCAACTCTTTGTTCATTATCCTCCCACCACCCGTCGAGTAAATCTGTAATCACACTAACTTGTCAAGAAACCATTACTTTATGTTTCATCAACATATTTGTCTTCTACAAATATGAAAACATATATGTTATTAGTGAATGTATTACGGCTTCATCACCTCAATCATGATATCATATATATTTAAATCCTCAAACATGTAAATAGGGTGGGCAAATTAAAGGCCAATTAGTTAAAAACAAGAAGAAAATAAATGTATAAATCTATAAACGTTATGAAGTGACTACAACTTTCATCGAATGTAATTCTAATACTTATCAACCTTTCAATCATAATTCCATTTTTTCTGAAAAAAAAACATATTTTGAATTTAGAAGAATCATATTTTTAAAATAATAGTTAAAAATTAATTGATAATTTTATATAGGCTTATATGTATACCTTAATTTTTACTTATTATTTTCTTTTGAATATAAATTTTGACAGAAACCTCCATGTGGGATGTCTCATATTTAAGCTTTGATGTCTTTATCAAATCAATTCACGATCCATATATATCTCAAGAATCATCTTTTTTCAGATAGATCTCGATTGAAGAAGTCCTAACTTTGGCTGTTGCATTTAAGGAATTGTCTTTTCTATTTCACAAGTATATCATTCTTACAAAATTCTAAAATCTTATAAAAGTACAAATTAAAAGTGCAGTACGATGATAAGTGATATAAAAATCCTTATTCATCCAAGTCTTTAATGAAATTAACATATTCAAATTTAAGTAGGAAAATTTTAATATTTAATTTAAAAATTGAACTTAATCTTATAAAATATTTAAAATCAAATTATAAAATATAAAATTAAAGTACATAAAATTTGATGACTCTTTTTAGTTAGGTTTAATTCATAACTATTGGAAAGTTCAATTTAGTTCTTGATTTGAGTATCATAAAAAACATATAGTTTAAGAAGTTTTGGATAAGTTCTCTTCTCTTTAAAATTCTAAAAATAAAAGTCCTAATTTTTCTATATTTTATGAAAACTCTTCTTTTCAACTTCAATTAAAACCTAACAATGAAATAGACATAGCACAAACGTCAATGTGAACTAATTAAAAGTCACTGATATAATAATTTAATTCAGTTTTTAAACTCAACTTGAATAAATTAAATTCTATTTAAATTAATAATTTAAGAGAATTATAGTAAATTATTAGTTTATGTCAGATTTATTTATTCTATCTCAAGTTTAAGAGTCGGGTTAAATTGTCATATAAAAAATATTTAATTAATTAGTTCACATTATGTTCATACTATGTATATTTAATTAATTAGTTCACATTATGTTCATACTATATATGTTCGTCATTATTTTTTATCTGTATTCTAAAACAATATATTTTCGGAAAATTTGAAAATTGAAAGGAACTTTTTCAAAATATTTAAAGATCAGGTAAATTATCTAAAATTTCTTAAGCTACAAAGGAGGTTTACCACTTTTATCCTAACATATAGAAAAACTATATCAAATTAAACTCATCTATACAATTTAGTCTGGTTCAAATAAAAAAATAACAATACAATTTAATTCTAATTCTAATTCTAATTCTTTTCTTGTTTAATTTGATTTAAAAATTTCCATATTTGTGTTCAGACGTATTCTCAATACATACAATAATACAATTGAAAATAAAAATAATAAAAAATAAAATCAAAATAGATGCTCATCATACGAAACGACTTAATACATGTATCCTATAATATCACTTTCTGACAAGGTCATTTCATGCCATTTTCTTTTCATATTGTTGTCTGTTATTGCTTTATAAAAAGCTTCAAAATATCTCTTCTACGTGAAAATATTTAGTAGATTTTAAGATCATTTAAATTGATTCTTCTGACGGAATTGAATTTAATCAGATACATACACGTATATGTATAAATCCAAAGTGTAAGCGTATTGTGTGTTATATAAATTCACATCTAGTAGCTGGAAACAGTAACAAACAGTGATTAGCTTCATTCCCATATGTGGCAATCTAGTAATTGATTCGCATGTGATATGATCCGAGTCTGAAGGAGACGGTGACATACAAAATTTCCAGAGGTGCGATGGTGATCATGACTCGCTCACTATAGGCGTCCATGCAACTACGTGCAAAAATCATCCTGATCCTGATGATAACACACTTCCAGTTTACCCCATTATTCATTGAACATTTTACTAGACAATCATCTCTTTAGTGATTTGACATAAAGAAATTTGTCATCATGTATTTGGAACGGCACCTAGATATGCCTTCATTTCCAGCCGTCCGCGTGGCATCTTATTATGAGTCGCGCTGTACCGTCAGCCCCCTTTTGTAGAAAGCGGATGAGAAGAAACAAGAGTTAAAGTAGCATGCAAAAAACAGATGATCCAGCGCATCTCCGATGTCCGTACATACCTCGGAGATTGTTCTGCGTGGAGAAGATAAAATGAAAAACAAGGCCGTACATACTGCAGAAATTGTTAAATTAGAAGACAGCATATTATCTTACGTTAGTCAAATAAATATCAAAATCAAACTCTAGTATTGTTTTTTGTCGGAAAAGGCCCAAAGTTTCTTGTAGCAGCCAATCCATGGTATCAAAAGGAACAAATTGACAGCCAAAGAAAAGGATAGAAACATACATTATGGTTAATCATTTTTGTTGTTAAATGTATAGGAAATTATTGAAGATGCATGGAATTGAAAGGTAGCATGTGCAGTCAATGAGTCCCAAATAAAAAGTAGAAGAAATACAACGGCGCATATCCAAAACCACTTTCACAAAACGAAAACATTTACTTGCAATAGGAGTTTGATGGTCTATGTTGTGAAGGTGATAGATGTTGATTGAGGAGAAAATAGTATTATAATCATAATTATACTTTTATGGCATTATAATTATAAGATTATTAGTTAATGTAGATTATATGTATTAGTCAATTTTTTTTCTTTAAGGGTAAGTTTTAGAATAATTGATAAAGTTGTTTATTTATGATCATAGGGTCACAGATTTAAGTCACAAAAACTACTACAAATAAATTAAGTTAGCAACCTCTAAATGAGTCGAAAGAAAACTACAGCTTATTTGATTATGTAAAAGGTTGAGGGAATAATCTAATAGTAACTACTTTCTTTCAACGATTAAGACTTAAGAGGTTCCAAGTTTAAGCTGCTCACTAATTGAGATTGTCTTTTAAAATGGGGTAAACTAAGTGGATTAATTGTTTCTTTGGGTAAAAAGTAAAAACAAGTAATCTATAGTGACGAGGAAAGTAATCATGTTGATTTGAACACTAACATTCCAAACAGCACTATGTATATACTATATAGGCCTAGATAGAGAAGTGCCTAGAAATGGCATTCATGTGATACATAAGCATCCCCTTCTTAATCATAATCATAATCCAGCCTGTTATTGACTGGACCCCAACAGATGAAGCTGACATTTTAGGGGAGCATAATTAATTAAATTGATTCTTTTCAGTCATCATTTCATGTAAAGTTTCACAATTTCTTTAATTTTTTCTTTTTGGTTTGTTTTATGGTGCTATTACCAATTTTTATGATCTTATACGGCTACGTTTTGGATTAGAAATTGCAATTATGCTTTTTTTTCTTCTTATAATTCATTAATTATCTCAATCTACAACTTATGGATATGCTTAATATATCCCATCATTTGCATAAAATATGATGGAATTACAGAATTGCTGTGGAGCTGGCAATAGGACACAAAGGATAGAGAGCTAAAGCAACATCCAAATAAGAGAAAGTAACTATATATTAATTATATGTGGATGGTATCCAGAGATAAGGTAACCCAGTAAGGAGATAGAGCTAAGAAGATACCTACTAGAGACTCAGTTTATGTAATGAAGAAGAGTTGGACCGAATGAGAAGACCATCGAGAAGTTTTATCCATCCACCTGCTCAGTTCCAATCTGTAGACTTGCTCATTTCCACAATCAACTTTAAAGTGTGCTATCACGTCGTGCTTTAGTTAAGTAATTCACGGGAATAGGATTCTTTGAATAAACCACTGGAGAAAGTACAGATCGGTCTACTTCACTAATCATAATACTTTAATTCTTGTTACTAGTGCCTTTAAAGATGACCGATTGAGTAGTCTCTACACTCATTTAAATCTGTATAAAATTTTCTGATTTAAAAAAAAAAAGTTTAATTTCCCTCAATTAGGCTTCTCACCTGTACACACACACACAAATCTTTCATTTAATGCTTGAAACAATTAATTAACTAATCACTAATTAATCCTAATCATGCATTTTTGCATCTGACGGTGAACATTGATAATATAGATGTTAAGGGTAAATTTTATAAAGTTACAGACGCCTACAAAATAGTTTATTATAATGTAGAATTTAATTTTCATTACAAATTGGAAATTGCATTTTCTTTAATAGCTTGCCATATCTGTGCTTTTGATTTGTGACTAACCTATCTGATGAATACTACTGTCGCGTATGCGCACGGAAATGTAGAAGCTTTCAACTGAATTTTCAATGTATTGAAAGTAATGAGAAAAAGATACTGTTAAAACTCTGTGTCCTTGATTCAAGTAACCATAGGATTGCTTCTTTGTCAAGAAATCGGTTTTCAACTAGTCATTATACAATTGCTTCGACACAGAATTATACAAAAGTGGTGATAGTACAACGGACTATAAAACTGGGCAAGACGGGCCATTGGATCATCTGGGATCGGAAGGTTACTTCAGAGACTGATCACTTCAATAGATTGAATTGGACCCAGTAAGCAAGGTAGCCCATGGGTTAATTTGTTCTTTGTAAATGCTTGGTTAGATAAACCTTGTAATCGAGATCAACTTGTTCTAAGAAGTAAAATGTTCATAGGCTTTTGTGAAATAATTAAGGCTCTATTCGAATTTTACAGAAGCAATGTAATATGGACCAAACAGGCTTACTTCAGTGAAACCGAGAAGGAAAATCAAGTGAAACTGACATGACAAGTCTTACAAAAATTCAAGATCTAATGTTCTCGTAGATAGTTCTTCATCACTGATGACGAATAGGAGTTGAATAAAACGTTTTGTAATTGGAAGAAAAAGAATTCATAGACCTTCACTAAGGAATGCGAGAGAAGCTAAAACTATATAAATGCCTCCTAACAATAAGAACCTAGAAACAAGAAATATCAAATATAAACAAATCTACAGTGAAATGATAAATTTAAAGGCCATTTTCCCCTCACTCTAGTTTTCCTCTCTTCCATCTCACTTTCCCCTCATCAAATCAAAATTTCCTCTTTTGTGACTATTAGACATGCAAGAGCTTTTCCCATCTTCCTACATGCTTGCTCCTTTTTTCCCTTTTAATTGTCGATTGGTGCTACCTCCCTTTAGTTTGTCTTCTTTCTTTTATTCACTGCTTTATGTTTTTGAAAATTTAAAGAAATTTCATTGACTATAGTAAAAACTATTTACAACTTCCAAAGGAGGAGTCCGTGATGGAAATCCAAAATTTCTCACTACAATGGTTAAAGCACAAATCTATATACTATGTAAAAAAAAAAAAACAAATTAAAGCCTTCATCTTAATTTCATACGAGTTATTAGTTTCTGAGAGACTTCTTTGGCAATAACCAAAGCTCTCATCTCATTGAAAATATTATAAGCTAAATGATATTGCACCCTTTTGTAGACCTTCTATTTCTTTCCTTCCGTATGTTGTAGATTGTAAGTGTAAAAGCAGTATTGAAGAGGATTCCATCATCCTTCAGTGAGTTGGAGATTTTAATGTTGAAAATGATTTTGAATTATAATTATGATTCATATTTAGAATTAGATAAAATAAAGCTTCTTTCAATTTATCTTTAATTCTCCAATTAAACAATTTATAATCATAGATCAAAATTGACATCTAACAACATTGTTAGAGAAGTGCTCTAAAGGCAATCACCTTTAGCACTTATTGTACAAATCATGTTATGATTAATAAAGACATTTTTCATTATTTCGATGTTCATACATTTATGGATTTAATGTTGATCTTAAATTGGTTTAACGAAGTCCTTGATACAAAACATAACAAGGAGGAAATCATGATGAGATCATGATAATGAGATTCTTATCATGTGTAATTATGTTAGTATCTAAACTTTCCTTAGTATAGGATTAATGAGATGGGATATCATTAATCCGGATAGACTATCACATGTTATACTTCTTGATTGGATCAAGCAGTAGATATCATAAGTTGTCTAGAATTAACATGTGGATGCTTAATAAGGGTAGTAAGTATATTGGATTAACCTACAATGAGATAATCATATGGATATTCTATTCCAGTGTCAACAATAATCTCATCATAGCAATGGTGCAAGTGTCTTTTGACTTGAGATGCTCAAGGATATCTTAGACACTGATCCTTTGCTTTGAATTTATTCATCGGTGCCTTTCAGGGGTTACTCATAGGGTGGTGATTGGGTACAGCTTGAAGTATTCGAAGGTAATTGAGTAACCAATAAAGGATTCGCCACTCCTAATAGAAGGAGATGATACGCACGACCTCATTACTCGAGAGTCTCTGGCCAGAGTAGATATGTGTCATGAAGAGAGTCCTTAATGATACATAGAGTAATGAGATCCTCAAGACAAGATCTAATATCATTTGAACTAAATGTGAAGTAGGCAGTCTAGTGGGAGTTAACACTCTGACCATACTCTGAACCAAGTGGGGTATAAATGGTGAAAGGACGAATTGTATGGCAACATCGCGTATGGAAGGGTTCGTAGTCAAACCACTGACTTTTCGGTCAATTGGGGGTCATGACGTGTTGCTAGATACTGCTCTTGACTGACTTGAATTAAGTGCTAATTCAAGTGGCTTGTATGACCCTAAATTGTACCCTAGTTGGAATGTTATCTATGTTGGAGTTATGTAAATATAGTACCCTGGAAAGCAAGTGTATTTACATGAACTTAATTTTCTTCCATTTACAGTTTTGTAATGAAAATAATTATTATTAATGAAATAAAAGAGTTTGGTTTTATTTGTGTAAGCATTATATATCTAATCAAAAAGTACTAAGATTCTTTTGTAAGTAATATGCATATACATAGAGATGTATAGGAAACATGTATATTATTAGAATCTAAATTAATCGATTCACATTTGAATAATCAAGTTGGTCGCTTGATTATGGTCTAAACTATAGTGTTGCGATTTATCTCCATGTAAGTAAAGGAGTTTACTTCAAGACAATGATGAGTTTCATATCATGATAGTAGTTGACTATCGATAATGACACTATTAAATGAATCTAGAATCAAGTATGTTTTCAAGAATAAAGTGGGCCGTTACTTTAATCTTATAACGTACAACTTAAGCATCTGCTTATTATGTACCACAATCTTGATGAGTGGTGAACTCATATATGTTTTATTATAATTCTTTATATGATCAGAATGAATTTTTACAGAGTATTAATTCAGTGTCTGCATGTTGGAATTATTAATTGAAACATGTATCAGGAAGCATTCACTCAAATAAAGAGTTTATAATGATATCATCACTTTTAGATGTTTTAAGGAGATTTGGTGATTAAATCGGTGCCAGTAGTTTGATGGATTAACTACCCATCAAGTCTGAACACCAAGATGAGATCTTTTGTGTTAATCACCATATAAAGTAAAATGAGAGATCTGGAAGGAAAAACCAACATAAGGGCAAAATGGTAATTTTACCCTTTGTTGTGCGGATGGCTATAATAAGATTCTAAATAGGGTATGCAATTGGACATAAAATATGTGTTCTCATAATATTTAATAATTCAAGAGTTCAACTAATTGTCTTTAGTGGAACGACATTTAGTTAATATGCTAGAATTAATTCTAATGAGATTAAATTAATTCTAAGCTTATTGGAGCTTGAGTTATCAAAGTCCAATAAGATTCCCCACCTGGCTTCAAAGAAGGTTATCAAGTTAAGTAAGAAATATAAATGAAGGTTTCAGAAGCCCATAATTGAATATTGGGCTTACACTAATTAATGGTTAATTAGAAACCCAAATGTTCATTTAGAAATGGGCTAGACTTTGATTTAGTGTAATTGATTAGATTAAATATATTAAAACAATTTTTTTAAAGAAAGAAGTAGCAATTTTGGTTTTAATGGACTGATTGTGCAACTGCATATTTAACATTAAAATGCTAAATAAAGATGGGCTTTATTATGGTTTATCATCATTAAATGGAGTTATAAACTTACCATTAAATGGTTTAATGGTTATCTTTTAATGTTATCATATAACTTATTAGCATTCATTGGATTAAAGAAGAAAGATGTGCATTGGATGGACCATCTTCCTCCTTCCATCTTCCAAAACCGAAATTGGCATGTTATTATTAGGTGATTGGTCTTTTCATATAGCCATCTTAAAATAAATGAGAAGAGTCTCATTTAATGGCTTCTTTATGTTTGATTAAAGAAAGGTGTGATGCATTGGATGCTCTCTCTCTTCTCTCTTTTCATGCATAACCGAAATTAGGAGTGTAAGAAAGTGTTCTTGCATTGTTTTTTATTAACGCTCTCCTCTCACCTATACATGGCCGAAACCTAGAATGAGAGGTGTCTTATTGTTTCTTTCTTTCTTCTAAGAAAATTCTCCTCCAAACATTTCTTCTCCTTTCCCACTAAAGGATTTTTGTTAACCAAATTGTCCTAGAAGAACAAGAGGTAAATCAAATTGTTTGAGGATACAGCAACAAGGAGAGGATAGATTGACAAAGGAAAGGATTCAAAAGCAAAGGCTTTGGATACAAGAAGAAGGAGAGGATAGCACAACGAGGAATTAAATGCAACATTCCACTACCATAAGGCAAATACCTGAACACCCGAAGGACATTCAAGTACCTAACTTATGTTAATCGTATGTTGGAGCAAAAACAAATCTAACTTACACATGGCATCATCTAATATACTCCAAAGTCACTAAATTTTAAAACCATTCATTCCATTCAGCTTACACTATTTCCACCAAACAACTATTTATAAAAGCTTGTAACAATTCCAGCAAAACTACAAAAATAATGCTAGAGTACTCCTGGTGTCAGCTGACAGACCTCTGAGCCATTTCTCTGTCCAAAAGATTCTTTAAATCCTGACTAAGGAACTAGGTCTCCTGTCTCGTACCTAAAAAGCCACATTGCAATTTTTGATGAGTTTGCAAACTCAATGAGTGAACCATCATTGATGAATTTACCGGATCATATACAACATCACATATTACACAAACATTCATCTAACATACATTTATGATTGAAAAACTCACACAATAGGGTATAACATTTAATCATTGCAAAATAGATCATAAATAAACAAATACATATGCATATGAGACTCACATTCGTTCTTATTGTTGTGACTGAATGCCTATCACATACTTATACAAACACTGGCCCATAGGGCTCAGTTTGAATAGAATCACGGAGCATAGCTCTACGTGCACACACATATATCATGGAGCAAAGCTCTACGTGGAAGTGCTTCATACTAGCAATTTAAGTCACAACGCCTTTATATGAGCATGCATTTTATGAAATGCATCAAAACTGAATTTGGCAAATATGGCAATCACATAGGATGCTCAAACAAAACTCATAATCATCGAACCTAAGTCCGGCATTCAACTTTCGTTAAGAATTTACATAACATTCAGAATTTCATAGCACTCAAAGCCATAATCAAAGCACTTCCAATACATTCCCGAATATTGATCTCCTCGGATAATTAAAGTCCGGAATTCATAGACAAATCGCAAGCAATTTAATGATATGGGAAGTTTAAACAATTCAAATCAATCAATCCTATGAAATCATCTAGGTTGACTCACAGTACACTCCAATAAGCTATTGCCTGGATGGTCTGGCAATGTCCAACTGGCGTATGATGTACTCCTCTAAAATATACAAAAGACATTCACAAATATCACATTTTTTCATAAATACACAAGTGGTTCTTTTATGCACATCAATGTAGAGAATGTATGCAC
>JANKYE010000010.1:3801784-3811904 GCA_032467995.1 Erythroxylum dillonii
CAGTGGTAAGAGGCGTGGAGTTAACTCCAACAAAACCCCTTGGTCCTGGGTTCGAGCGGCGGCAAAGCCCTTCAGCGCACCTACAGGGGACAATACTAATTTGTCTTAGGCCGGGCTCTGAACCGCAGCCACGTAAGCCGGTTAACCTACCCAAACCAGTCTCTATTGTGTAACTGGAATTTGGCTGTTCAGAGAGTGCACATTGGAATCTTTGATCTCTTTAACTTATGACAAAGTCAGGTTACACAATCAGGATTGGATTCAGTGCATGTTATAAACATGAACTAAAAATCTATACTCATCCACCAACTTTCAATGTTCTAAATGTCCACTTCAAGATGAACATTTACTGTCTCATCATATTTCTACTAAATTGAAGTATATAAGTCCCTTGTCAAGTTTTAACAGTGCAGCTATAACTATTTCTTGGAAACATAAGCATAGCATTGCGCCATAGGAAACACAAAAGCAATCACAAGCAGACCTCCAACCACTAGCGTGAATTGTTCCTTCCCTTCAGTCTCTTCCCTGGCCTTGAAGTTGGATTCTCGTTTGTTGTCCTTGGTATTGGTCCCTCCAGTAGCCGGAAGTCCATCAATCTCATACATTAGCCTTTGGCAGTGCTAAAAATTGCTTCATTATACTTTTCTTCTACGGTCAAGACTGCCAAACAAAAAGCACCAACTCAGCATGTTTTCCATATCTTAACCAACAAACAGCACATTTCACTTTCTACACGTCTATTGCCTGTATCCTTACCTCTAATATTAATTACATTTTAATAGTATAAGATTGGTAGCCCAAGTAGTAACAATCACTTTTCTGCATCCTCACCATTGATTATAATGACATCAAAATAGTATGACAATTGCTCCATTAACAAATGACAAACTATATGGAAGTTTTTGTTTAAAAGAAATCACATCCACCTTGATTTTATGTCATGGGAAGGTCCTCCTAGAGCAAAAAAAGAAATTACTTCATCATCAGTGATCTCTGAAATGGAGTTTCAGAAACACGACAATTTATAACTGTTTCAGTCAAATTTTAACTTTCTATATTGAAAACGGTTTCCGAAACCCAAGATACTGGAATGTGATGAAAGGGCTTGCTGAAGATGAATCAAATTTGCCCTAACTCGAGGGTTCCAAAGGAATTCATCGCATTTTATATCATTTAGGAGGGGAGGGGGTTCCCTTTTCACAAATACTTCTTGGGTACGCTTTCAAAATTTTAAAATTAGTTACCCACCAAAGCATGCTTTTCATGAACTTCTTGTAAGGTGGTATCGACTCATGGGCTACCGCCACTCCTAAAAGTGTATCCCTCTTTCCAAATGTAAGATGTAACATATATGAATATGTGGTGAGAGAGTTTAAGAAAAATTTGAGAGAGTGATTTTTAAGATATTTTTAGGAAACATTTTCCTAAAAAGGGTGAATAACAAAATAGTAAGGATACTATCTTAGGGATAGTAAATTTGTGTAACACTTTGCATGTGAGTTCCTATATTTTGTCGTGTTATTTTTCACTCTTTGTACTTGTTATTTTCATTATTGAAAGATTTATTCAGAGTTTAGAACCACGTTAAATTTTTGTGTATTATTTATTTGCTTATTTTACCTGTGGGATATAATTTGTAATTTTCTTAACAAGTGGTATCAGAGTCAAGTTTGGTTCTGTGTCAAAGCATTTCTTATCAAAAATGAAGGCAAAAGTAAGAAGATTAGCTTAGATGGCTCCAACTGTCACAGATGGAAGAACAAGATAAAAGATCTTTTGTTCATCATAAAAATGCATTTATGGGTTACTAATGCAAAACCCGAAAATAAATTGGACGAGAAGTTGGTGTTTGAGCATGAGCAGGTATGTAGTTTTATCCAGCAATTTGTTAAAGATAATATGTATAACCATATTTGCAACGAGACTTATGCACGGATGCTATAGAAGAAGCTCGAGGAGTTGTATGCCTAAAAAATCAGTAACAATAAATTATTTTACCTGACAAATTTAGTGCAAATAAAATATTAAGAAAGGACCTCTATGGGATATCACTTGAATGAATTTCAAGGGATCGTGAGTGCTTGCCCTTTTCTTGCTTACCTCCTTACCAGAGCTTTAGGAGACTTTGAAGATTTCAATTACCAATTTTGGAGTTGACAGTGTTATTAATATGGAATTTTTAAAAAGTGAAATTCTAAATAAAGAGATGACACGAAGATCACAAAGTTTGGCCTCTTCAACACAATCAAAAGTTCTGGTCACAAATTCTAAGGGAGGAGTAAATCTAGAGGTCTAAATTCTAGAGATAAGAGCAAAGGAAGATCAAATAAGTATGCAAACGTTGATTGCCATCATAGCAGGAAGAACGGTCATATCAAATGGTTTTGTCGGAAGTTCAAAGATGAAAAGAACAAAGTTAAAGAAGTTAAGAAAGATGATAGCAGTGATGACGAACACGTATTGACGGTTACCACTATTAATGACTTTCACATTGTTTCATACTATAATGATGTGAATAGTCCATCCTGTACTAGATAGTTGACAATAGTGTCACTCCTCACGCGACATCATATAAAGAACTCTTTATACATAAGGAGATTTTGGTGTCGTTAAAATGGGAAATAATGGTTTGGCTAAAATAATAAAAAAGGTGATATTTACTTGGAGACAAAAAATGGCATGAGATTGCCTCTAAAAGGTGTCAGACATGTTCTTGATCTTTACCTAAATCTGATCTCTGTTGGCATACTTGATGATGAAGTTTTTACCTCACTTTCAAATATGGCAAATGGAAACATACTAAAGGCTCCTTGGTAATCGCCAGAGGTAAGAAGTGTTAAAATTTGTACATGACGCAAGCAAAGCTCTCCAATGATGTTATGAATCTAGTGGAGAAAGATGGCGCAATTGAATTGTGGCATAGGAGACTTGATCATATCAACGAAAAGGGAATGACTCAGTTGGTTAAAAAGAATCCATTATTTGGAATTGACCAGGTGCATTTAAAGAAATGTGTTAATTGTCTAATAGGAAAGCAAAATATAGTTGCTTCTAGAAGTTCCCCTCCTTCTAGAATGAAGAATGTGTTGGATTTGGTATACTCAATGTAGGCCACTGACAAAGTCACTAGGTGATGCTTAATATTTTGTGACTTTCATTAATGACCATTCTAGGAAGACATGGGTATACACCTTAAAGACTAAAGATCAAGTTCTAGATGTTTTAAAGCAATTCCATGCCTTAGTTGAAAGACAAATTGGAAAGAAGCTGAAATGCATTCACATAAACAATGGTGTAGAATACATTAGACCATTTGACATTTATTGCAAAGAGCATGGTATTAGACATCAAACTACTCCTCCTAGGACACCGTAGTTGAATGGTTTAGCTGAGAGGAGAAAGTTAGATGCCTACTCTCACATACAAAGTTGCCTAAGACATTTTAGGGCAAGACTTTATTCACAATAGTACATGTATTAAATCGTTCACTCTGCATCCCTTTATAGTATGATATTCCAGAGAAAGTTTGGTCAAGAAAGGATGTTTCCTATGATCATCTAAAGGTATTCGACTACAAAGCTTAGGTCTATATCCTTAAAGATAAGAGATCTAAGCTTGATGTCAAGACTCGTTAGTGTATATTTATTGGTTATAGAGAAGATTAATTCGATTATCAATTTTATGATCCAATCTCGAAGAAGCTGATTCGGAGTCGTGATGTTATATTTGTCGAATATCAAACCACTGAAGATCTTGGCAAAGTGAAAAGGGATGCTCCAAGAATTGATGGTGACCCAGTGGACTTAGAGTTAATTCCTCCAAAGAGGTGCCAAGACAATTTAGAGATGAAGTTGAAAATTGCCAGCTGAACATAGCTGATGATGATGCTCCCATTCAGAATAAAAAATTCCTCAAGTTCCAATAAGGAGATCAATATAAGAAAAACAAGCCTCTACTATATACTCCAATGATTAGTACGTTTTACTTACTGATGGGGAAGAACCTAAGAATTTTCAAGAGGCTATGATAGATGAACATAAGATGATATGGGCTAAAGCCATGCAAGATGAGATGAAGTCCTTGCATGAGAATAAAACTTTTGAACTGGTGAAGTTGCCAAAAGGCAAGAAAGCTTTGAAAAATAAATGAGTGTTTAGGATTAAGCATGAAGAACACAATATTGGTTGTTAAAGAATTCAACCAAAGAAAAGGTATTGATTTTGACGAGATTTTCTCACCAGTTGTGAAAATGACATCCATTCGTATAGTTCTTGGTTTAGCAACAAGTCTAGACTTAGAAATTGAGCAATTAGATGTCAAGACAGTCTTTCTTTATGGAGATTTAGAAGAAGAGATATATATGAAGCAGCTAGAGGGTTTCAAGGAAAAAGGGAAAGAGGACTATGTGTGTAGATTGATGAAAAGCCTTTATGGTTTAAAACAAGCAATGAGATAATGGTATATGAAGTTTAAGACAGTTATGGGGAGCAAGGTTGTAAGAAGATTACTTTAGATCACTGTATTTTTGTACAAAAATTCTATGATGATGTTTTTATTATCCTTTTGCTCTATATTGATGACATGTTGATTGTTGGCCAAAATATCAACAAAATTAACAGTTTGAATAAGTAGTTAAGTAAGTCTTTTGCCATTGATGACTTAGGGCTAATAAAACAGATTCTTGGCATGACGATTATAAGAGAAAGAGGCACCAAGAAATTATGGTTGTCACAAAAGAAGTAAATTGAGAAAGTACTTCAAAGGTTCAAAATGGATAAAGTTAAGTGATTTGTTGTCATTTTACTAATCACTTTAGGCTAAGTACTAAGCAATGCCCTTTGATGGTGAAGAGAAGGAAGAGATGATGAAAGCCCTATATGCTTCTGTAATTGGAAGTTTGATGTACATCATGGTATGTCCACGACTAGATATTGCTCACATTGTTGGAGTAGTGAGTAGGTTCCTTTCAAATCCTGGTAAGGAACATTGGGGTGTCGTAAAGTGGATTCTCATATATCTACGTTAAACTTCCAAAATATGCTTATGTTTTGGAACTACCAAGCCTATATTAGTTCGTTACATTGATGTAAACATGGCCAGTGATGTTGACTCGAGAAAGTCTATTTTAGGTTACGTAATTATCTTTAGAGGGGAGCTGAGTCATGGCAATCGAAATTACAGAAATGTGTTGCTCTAACCATAATTGAAGCAGAATTTATTGCTACAACTGAAGTATGCAAGGAGCTCGTATGGATTAATAAGTTCTTAGATGAACTTGGTTTTCAGCAGGATAGATATTGACTGTTTTGTGATAGTCAGAGTGTTATTCACCTTGGAAAGAATTCCTCCATTCAAGATTAAAGTATATTTATGTAAGATATCACTAGATCCGAGAGGTGTTGGAAAAGAAGCTATTGCTACTTGAGAAGATTCATACGAATGAGAATGGATCAGATATGATGACAAAAGTTCTACCTAGGGGAAAGTTTAAGTTATATCGATTATTTGTAAGAATGACAATAAACCCCATGTAGTCAGTAGGGGGAGAATTGTAAGGCGGTACAACTCATGGGGTACTGCCACTTTTAGAAGTGTATAAAAAATTTAAAGACAATAAGCTGTCTTAAGGTGGTGGAGGGTCTATAAAAAGACCCTCCCTCCCTTTTTTCAAATGTAAGATGCAACGTATATGCATATGTGGTGAGAGAGTTTAAGAAGTTTGTGAGAGAGTGATTTTGGGGTATTTTTAGGAAACGTTTTCCTAAAAAGGGTAAGTGACAAAATAGTGAGGATATTATCTTAGGATTAGTAAATTTGGAAAACACCTTGTGTGTGAGTGTCACTATTTTGTCGTGTTATTTTTCACTCTTTATACTTTTTATTTTCATTAGTGGAAGATTTATTAAGAGTTTGGCCCGTGGACATAGCCTAAATTAAAGGGTGAACTATGTTAAATCTCTGTGTATTATTTCTTTGCTTATTTACCCGTGGTATATAATTCATAAATTTTCCCAACACTTCTTTTTGAGCTAACTAGTCATAATGCTTGTAGTGATTTGTAGGCTTACAGTTTATAGCCTTCAAATACCGCAAGTGCACGGGTCGTTATTGTAGTAAGTGAAGGGTCGATCCCACGAGGAGGGTGAACTAATCTAATCCTATGTTATCTAAGGCTCCAAAAAATTAATAAAATGAAAATAAAAATTACAACAGAAAGTAAATATGAGAAATTGATTTTAAGAAGTTAATTCAGAAATTTAACACGTAAAGAAGTTAAAATTAAGCAACACAAAAAGTCCCTGTCATTAATGCTAACCTTTCTATTTATGTATTAACGGGATGTTGATTCTAGATCATCGTAGACTTAATTACTCTTTCTCAAGTTATAACCATTAAACCCTAAATCATAACCTAATTGAATTATGGAAATTGCAATCTCTTAATTAACAAAGACCCCCAACCCTAATTAGATTTTAAGCCCTCTAATAAACTACCGAGTCTCACACAGGATATCTCTCTACACAATAACCGATATAATTAATCATGTGATCTCTTGGATTGCCTAGCCCTCATTAACCCAATCTAATCATTTTTATCCAGTTCACCCTCTCGATTTATTACTAAAATATGCAAGTATCGTAATTAATCACAACAACCATTCAATAAAATACAAAAACGACTATATTAACATTAAATCAAGGTAAAATCCCGAAGGAAGAGTTAGAACATCATCAACAATCCAAAATCCATCATCATACAATCCATTTCAATCTTATACATTAAATGAACAAAAATGAAGACGGAAAGGAGTAAGAACTTGGATTGGATAATCTAGAATGCAGCAGCATCGAGAGACGCATTTATTCAGGAAGTCAGCAGCGTCGAAAGAATCGCTTCTTCTTCTCTTCTTCCTCTTCTCTCTTCTTTCTCTCTCCTTTAGGGTTTTCCAAAAGTAGCATAAGTGAAGCTCCTTTTAAGGTTACATCTCTTTCCTTTATATAGTCTTTTCAATTATAGTAACCCTAGGGTCTTTTTTGGGCCTGAAAGGTCCAAAAAATACCTCGAAAACTTAAAACTGAAAGCATCCCCGTGTCTGTCCGAGCGTAGGCAACGATCGTGAGCCTTAGTGGCTCGATCTTGGCTAAGATTTTGGCCTTTTGTCACAATCGAGGTAGATTATGTCATGACTATGGCACCTGCATCATCCTTCTATCACGATCTATTGGCCACAATTGTGACCCTGGGTTAGCTCCCAGGTCTGCTCCAAATCTTCTCCATTTACCATTCTTTGTCCTGAAATACTAGCAAACACATCTAGGCACCTCAAAAGGATGAAATTGAAGCTCAAAAGCATGCTCTAACCCATAAAACACTTAAAACACAAATATCTACTAACTAATACAATTCTAACCTAAACACGTACTAAACAATCAAATTGACAACTAAATACAAACTAAAATACTCACAAAACAAGATGTAATCTACAACTATCACATAATAACAACTAAAAATTTCCATCAAAACATCCAACATTTCTATATAATAGCATGTTACTAACTTGAAAATTCAAAAGCAAGCATGTAGTTACTGCGAAGGTTTTTGGCTGTGACAAGCATGATGATTCCCTTATTGTTGCCCTCCTCAACAGTTGGATACCATTTCTAAAAAAACTATTGCTCAGTAAACTCAAAAGCATCAGCTTTGCTCTACAACACTCTTCAGTAATATAAACTATCGATAAAGGGGTAAGATACAAAAGAGAACAACAAAGCAATTAAAGTTCCTTATCATCATTACTTCTACTTCAGCAAGCTAACCATTTGTATTAAACTCAAAATCATACCAGCAAACCCAAAGGACCATCCATAGATTTGTGCCTTGCACTTCTATTACTTATACAAATTTGTTATTTCCATAAATTGTTGATAATTGGAAACCAACATGCCTCTACAATTTCTTCTTAAAATTATGACCAACACTAAGCACACAACCCTTATCTTCGCTCCATAGTCGTTGTTTTTTTATAGCAACCAAACAAATGATAGTTAACTGCTACAATTTTTTTCATGATTTCTAGCAAAATGCCTACAATTGAGGCAATAATCAAATCACATTTTGATATTATAAGCCTAAGCTGAAAAATGAATATCCAAATAAAAGACCTACAGATATTTTTTGAATATACTAAGAGAGTAGACACATAAAAACCAACATAGTACCAAAAGTCTTACAGTTAGTTTTGTAACTGTATGAAATTAATTATGTAGTTCTTTCTTGGTTCTAGTTCAACAATAGTTGTTTCAAGTTGGACTTGGTTACTGATGGGATGTAGATACATAAAAGTAGCGGAATAAAATCTCTTCTAATTTTGGAAACATGTGAGGAAATCACCAAGTAGAGAAAACCACAGAAACTCCAAAATAAAATCAAAGAAAGGCACATCGAATTTTTACTTGGAAAACTTTCCCAACATGGAAAGTAAAAATCACGGGACCGTAGTCCAAAATATCTCCACTATTTAAAATAATGGGTATACCAAAATCTCTCTAGATAAAACTAGAAGTAATACACCAAAATACTTAAGAAATTAAACTTTTAGAAGTATAAAGAGAGTGAAAAATATCTCACAAATAAAGTAATACTAGTGCGAAATTATCAAGCACAAAACTGTGATCCACAATAACCTCAAGACCTAAGTCTTGGAATATTGTTGATAAAATATCAGCTAAAATGAAAAATAACAACCTTCGATTGAAAGCTTAAATGAAGATATATCACTCTCTATTTTACTAAGCTTGTATTACTCTAAATACTTTGCTTGGTGTCTATTCATAGGGAGAAATATACTTAAGCCTTCCTTCCACTTTTGATGTGGGATTTCTTAAATGAAGGGACTTCCAACAAATCTGCCCCTCTAGAAATTTAGGATTATCAAAATAGAGGGAAGAATTCTCCTTTTCCAAATCAGTTGGAAGGACTTGCCATCCCTGCGATTAACCTGCAGACTTTAAGCTTATCTTTTGGTAATGCCTTTGTCAACAAATCAGCACCATTTTCATCCGTGTGTATCTTCTCAAGTGCTAATAGCTTGGATTTCAAAACATCTTTGTTCTAATAATATCTTATCTTGATATGTTTTGATTTCAAATTGAGAGCTGGATTCTTACCAAGATGGATGGCTCTCTAATTGTCACAATACCTAATATATTTGTCTTGCTTGAAGCCAAGTTCTTAGATATATCTCTTTATCCATAGTAACTCTTTACATGCTTCCATTGCTGTAATATACTCCGCCTTAATAGTATGTAACGTAGGACACTTCTACAATCTTGACTATTATGATACTGCTCCCCATGCAAAAGTGATCAAGTATCCTAAAGTAAACTTTCTGGTATCAACATCTCCACCCAGATCTGAATCTGTGTAGCCTATTAATATAAGCTTTTCATTTCTGAAACTGAGACTTAAGTTGGAAGTACCTCAAAGATATCTCATGATCCACTTTACAACATTCTAATGCTCTCTTCCTAGATTTGAGAGAATTCTATTGACCATACCAACTGCACGAGTTATGTTTGGCCTTGTGCATACCATAGCATTCATCAAACTTCCTCCTACTAAGGAGTAAGGAATATTCTACATATCTCTCATCTCTACTTCTGTAGAAGGATTGTATTTACTACTTAACTTAAAGTGGGCTATGAGAGGAGAGCTAATCACGTTAGCATTTTCTATGTTGAATCTTTGAAGCACCTTCTGAATGAAACATCCTTGTACTTTTGTCCCGAGTAATCTTATATCAAGAATCTGTTTTGCTCGCCCCAAGTCTTTCATAACAAAAGACTTGCTCAACCACTTCTGCAACCTATCTAGCAATACTTTTGTCAGTAATCAACATATTATCAATATAGATCAGTAAAATAATGAAATCATCCTTAGAGAATTTCGGTATGAAAACACAATGGTCATAAGTCATTTTCTTATAGCCTTGCTCCCCCATAACTGACTCAAACTTCTTATACCATTGTCTCCATGCTTGCTGATCGCGGCTCGTCGTTCGATTTAGGAAATCGATCCTTGGAAACCGGTCAAAATAATTTATACCAAGGATTGCAGC
>JANKYE010000010.1:3861315-3871963 GCA_032467995.1 Erythroxylum dillonii
ATAAAATTATGAAAGTTTTGTGATTGTTAGAAACTTATAATTGGAAATTGTTGTAAATGGAAATAGAATTATGATTGGTTTGTAATTGTTGGGATTGGAAATTGTTGGTTATTGATGAAAATGTAAATAAAATTATGATTGCTTTGTGATTGTTAGAATTGAGAATTGTTGTAAATAGAAATGAAATTATGATTGTTTTGTGATTGTTGGGTTTGTATTATTCTTAATTTTATAATTATATGATGGTGATTGTTTTTGTTTATATTAATTGTGGTTATTATTTATATGTAAAATTATTGTTATTTCATATTAATTGTCATTATTATTTATTATTAAGATTTTTGAAAGTATGGTTGATGTAAACAGTAAACTAGTAAAGTGTACAGTACAACCGTATAATATACCAATATGGACTATTTTGCAATTTTTAAAAATTTTAGGGACTATTTCATAAATTTAAAACATTTTCTGAAACGGTACACGGTACTGACCGGTACCGGTTCAATTTCGTTCCAGGACTCAATCCGGTACCAAGTCCGATACGGTATTCATAACATTGGATTTGATACTTGGACCTTGCCCTCCTGTGAAGATCTCTTGATTGTTTGCTTAATACACGATCCCATTGGAATGAGAGGTGTGAGGAATTGAGATAGAAATAAAGACCTTAAGGATGGTTGTAGAGAGAAGTGAGAGGGAATTGGCTTATTGACTTTAGAGAGAGAGTTAGAGAATGAGATGTATAGGAAAAATGAGGATGAATGTAAATACATAGGTTGGGAAAAGGTATGAGGGGTAACATTGGGAGAAAATTGCAGAAATTTGCCTATTTCTAACTTGCCTCGCTGCAGGCCACGATCGTGGCCTAGTGGGCTAGGATTATGGCCTTGGAAATTTCTGCATTCCTCCCAATTTTTTGCTTCTTTTCCTCGTTTTACTCCTGAAGTCCTTCCATGACTTATAATTACATCAACACCTCATTGTTTCCCTTACCAAACCATTCCTATCCATTATGAAAAAGAGAAAAGTAAGAATTCCAAGGTCTTACTTATGCTTGATCTCTTCCAAGTATTCTTCTTATTTCAAAAGCATACACAAACAGAATTGCAAACTTAATATAATACGAAAGATGAACAATTAAAGATTGAAAATCATGTGTTGCATCCCATTAAACGCTTTGTTTACCATCACTAGCTCAACATTCTTTTTTCATTCATCGTGATTCAAATGATTCATGTAATGTTAACGCCACTATAAATCTCATTAATTGTACTTGAGCTATCAAACTATGCTTCTTACCACCTTCCTTTTTTGTTTTCTTCTTCTTTCAAGTCTTTTTCCTGATTTGTGGTCATTCTAATGAGTCCTTACAAGTGTAACCTTGCTCAACTTCTTCACAAGATTCATTGCACTTTATATCATCCATAGATTTGAGAGAATTGCTATTAACATTAGACATTTTAAATAACATCATGTCATCCCTTACTCTCAGTGTCAATTTGCCTCCATCAATGCCTATGAATGATCGGGCAATGGATAAAAATGGTCTCCATAGGATAATAGGTGTCTCTAGATCCTCTTGTATGTCTAAGATTACAAAATCTATGGGAAAAGTGAAATTGTCAACCCTAACCAGAACATCCCTAACCACACCTTTAGAATGGTGGATTGATCTATCAACTGTTTGAACACGCATCCTGGTGGATGTTATTTTGCCTAACTCAATTTTCTTATACAAGTTATAAGGCATCATACTTATACTAGCTCCTAGATCTTCAAATGCCTTATCCATTATAACACTACCAATAGTACATAGGATGTAAAAATCTCCCCGATCATCTCACTTTTGTGGTAATGTTATCACTTTAGTGGAGTTCTTTGTGCTTAGCAATTCATTCTCCAACTTTCCTTTTATAGATTTTGTCTGAGCAAGTCACGTTTTTAATTGTTCTATTATATCCAGAACTTCATTTAGTTCAACTTCCTTTGTTTCCTCATTGCGCGAATAGGGTATGGAATCGAAGGTTGATATTTCTTGATTCCAATCATGTAACATACCACTCTCATAGAGCATATACCAGGCATACCAAAGTATATCCAAGCACATACCCTACGGAAATGGCACGTTAGAGCAATCACATTATCCTAATTATGGCATCATACAGAATTTCAAGTTTGGTCGATCTTTCCCATTTCATTCATAAACATAAACATTCAATGTGTCATTACAACACTTAACTCATGTTATATACATTATATAACATGTGCAAGTTTACAATCCTATACAAAAAGTCCAACATGAAATGGGATGTTAGATGAAAATGTCCTAGCTAAACTGTTCAATGTTAGCTAACCAAACCTTTGAGCCATTTTGTCCTCGAAACGCAAGCACTAAAATCACCTTAAGAGTTAGAACTCCTTTAGACCTAAAAAACAATATTGCAATTTTGATGAGTTTGCGAAATCAGTGAGTGAACTATCATCGATGTGCTCACTCATGTCAGAATATAACAGCAAGCATATAGTCTAACTTACTAAGTACATCATACAAATAAGCAATTCAATCAATCATATTCTATATTGATTCAAACAATTCAGTATATTACCTCAATTCAATAAGGCACATCAAAACAATCATTCATTACATGTATGGATATAGAATCATTCATTACCCGTCGTAGATACCCAACTCATTTATGTCTTATATCCATTGCAGATATCGAGCTCATTGTAGCTGAGCTTGTGGCTCTTTATCACATTTTTGAGCTTATAGGTCTTTTTCACATATTGGTCACTCTAGTCATAACACCTTTATCTGATCATGCATTTTGATGTATGAGATGCAACAATTCACATTGCACACTTTCAAGGCCTTTTGCTTAATGTATTCATATCACTTATCAAGATCTTTGGATCTAAGTCCAGAATTTAACATTCAATTAATTACGCATTTTATATTTACATACAATCAGATAGCACTTCCAATACATTCCCTGAATATCAAACTCCTCAGACTATTAATGTCTAGAATTAACACAATCACATAACCACAATTCAATAATTGAAACTTAAATAGAACAAATCAATTATAACGAGAGAACAACTAGGTTGGCTCACATAATTCAAACATAAATACACATATAATTGAGATTGCACATCTAAGTCAACTCACAGTGTACTCCAATACGCTATTGCCTTAACGATCCAACATTTGGGTGCTGACGATTGACTTGAGCATCTATAGTCATGCAATACACATATGTTACACACATCATTAAGTTATTCAATCAAATGGAATATATAGTCATGCACATGTATACGTGTCATGTTCTATGCATGCTCAATTGACTTTCCGGGCATATAACTTTATACAAAGATCTTAATCTATTCCTAATCCATCAATCATACATTTATCCAAATTCTTATTCATACTACATTCATGTCCTTCAATGTTCATATAACCATCTAAGTTCATTCCGAGCCTTAATCAACTCCAAATGCACCAAATTAGAGTGACTTATCCTCAATTGATTCAACAATTACACAAAACTAAGCTTATCATTTCAAAACGCTGCCCATGGCCATGGGGGACCTTCCCATGATCATGACGGAAGCTAGCCATCCAGGCCACTATTGTGCACTGAGGGCCACAATCATGACAGAACCTAAAATAACCAGGCCACGATCGTGCACTTGAGGGCCACGATTGTGCCCTGCGTTCTTCCCTCACTTTCCTACAAATTTATCAACCCTAAAGACATATCAAACACTTCCAACTTTCCATAATTCATACCTTTATAAGCAACTTCTATTCATGCAAATTAAACTACCATATTAGCTACATAAATCTCATCAAAACTTTACTTATTTGGTTCTTCATCATTCACCACATATCATCATACATTAACCCTAACTTGTTCAAATTCAAGAACACTTTAATAACATCCCTCCTTAATATAACTTCACCCTCATTTACACTTCAAATCTCAACCTAAGTCATTCATATAACCTCCTATTTCCATGCATCAAAACAAAACCAATTCATCCATCAATTTCCAACACAACTCATCATCAACCCTATATGTATTCCATTTCAATTTAATCATCATGAATGTTATACTAACACATATCATAATAGGAAAAGAAATCTCTTAATTGTTTAACTCTAATTTCACCTCAATCTACAAGTTATCCTAGCCCTCCAAGCTTACAAACATAAAGCATATTCTAAGAACAAGATGAAAATAAAAAAGGATTTCAATCACAAGATGAAAACAACATAATCTTAAAGGAGCAAGGTGTAGAATTTTGGAAAAAATCTCAAGGTGTGTGGGTCGACGGTGAGGAAGATGGAGAGAGCGTGTAACCAAACAAGTGAAAGATGGTCATTCAATTGGGTATGCATGTCATGGGTATGGTGTGTGGTAAAAAGGTGGACACTTCGCATGACACTTGTTATGCTAAGAGCTATGTTGTGTGTGTCCTCTTCTCAAACTACCAATTGTCCCTCCATAACTAGTCCATGTGTCACTTAATACCTTGTCGATTTGTCACTCCATCACTAGGCCATTTGTTATTCAACTACATCACCATTTGTCACCCATTTATTGTATCAATTTGTCACTCTATTACTAACGTCATGTGTTACCATTTTGTAGGCCGATTCCACCTAAATTTACATGTATCAATTTATCTTACCATTCAACATTTTTCCTAGACTAGATGCACATATCACTTTATCAATTATGCAGTTATAACAATAAAGTCCAAATTACTAATTATAATCCACCAAAACAAAATTCAAGATATAATCAACACACAATTACATTATAATTATTTAAAATCTTTCATACCTTGGAATAAGCCAATTGAGTGCATATACTATCTTTACAATGTTCCTAAATCATGATTCATGTATATATGCGAGTAAGATGTATGCAAGTGAAATGCACTTCATTTATTCTCACATGATATGAATCAATCTAACGGTTAAATCCTTAAGTATTGAAATAGGCTATTACAAATCAGGTTATTTTTAACCTATAGGGAACTTTCATTGGCCTTTTGCTTGTCTTCTTCCCAACGTCTTCAACTTGAGTAGACTTCTCTTCAGTAGCTTGGGTGAGTACCATTATCCTTTCCTTCGGATTCATCTTGGTATTGCTAGGAAGGATTCCCGCATTTCGTGTCGACAATGCGTCTATTAATCGGCTCATTTGGACTTCCAAATTGTGTATAGAGGAGGCGTAGTTCTTTGTTACTTGTTCAAATTTTCCTTCTAGCTTCTTGTGACCATCTTCCATGCTCATAATCTTTTCTAAAATTTTATCCAGCTTAGAGCCCATTAAGTTTGGTTTCTCCTGTTGGAAACCAAGTGGTCCTTAAGGTTAGAATTAACCTCCGGCATTGTTCGACCAAGAAAAGTTTAGGTGACTTTTCAACCCAGGATTATATATGTTTGAGTAGGGGTTATTCTCCCCTCCTCGACCAAACTGTACTCTCATATATTTATCTTGTTTCGATTCATAGTCTTTCATAAAAAATCAATCAATAGTATCGCGTTTATCTTGTCCACACAGCTAGCATCTTTGCAAAATAACTTTCACATGAATCTCTTCTAATATAAAGTCAACGAATAAAACCCGTTTAAAATAAGATTCAATTTAATTCCAAACTCAAAAGTTAACTTTTTAACCCGGTGTTCATAAACCAATAAAGTCCAACTCAACTCATCCCAAAACAAGCCGAAGCTAATAATTAAAATAACATTTTGTTGAATGACTTAAAACAGCTAAACAAAACAATATTGTTTTGTCAAATTAACAAAACATCATTGTCATTTTATGAGACAACCTAATCAAACTTTTAGTGCTGCCAAACTCCTATCAGGCTTTGAACCGCCTGTATACTAAAAGATACGGTTCAAACCCGATCCATTTTCATTCTCAAATTGTACCCTTATGGAAGTGTACTATGAGTAATATATAAACATCTTAAACCAATCTCATAATACTCGTACCAATATCATCTTGTTGCTTACGAATAACCCAAATTCCAGAATCATAAATATAAATAATGTGATTCCTAGAACTGAAAACGTAATTCCATGCCAAGAGTTGTTTTAGAGATCAAAAAACACCCTAATCTTCACGTAAGTGGTTAATTTGAAGTCGAGAGTCTCAAGATGGCTTATTTGTTACATATCAACGGCCTCTGCACCTACTCCTCTCACCCACATCTTTTCTATAATGAAAAATAAACAGGGAAAGTAAGCTAGAAAGTGAGCACCCCAATGAAGGCAGGTCGATACCAATTCAATTTTATTGACTGACAAAGAACTCTTATACCATAGTAGAACATACTGTGAGCATTTTCAACAAGACTTCATTGCTAGTCAGATGATTTCACTCCATGGCGCTTGAAAAATTCTCTGAATCCATAGACACTGATGTCATAATTGAACTGCCCAAGTGCAGAATAGGCAAATTAATGGCAGTATTCAAAGAATGACGATATGAAAAATCAGTAGTTCTGATTAGATGCAACTCCTCAGTCTGCAGTCAATTACGACTATTCTAGCAGCTTAGGCAACTATTCTTTAAATGCATAATGCTCTAGGAATTATGCTTTATGCAAGAAACCCAAAATAAGATCACAGAAAATTACTCGTTTAAAACACACCACCCAGAGAACGACTGTCCAAATATACCTTTCCCATCAGAAAATCAAAATCTCTATGGTCGAGATTTGGAAAGACACAGATTAGAACAATTTCTCATCAAAATTCCACACTACACCATTGTGATAAAAAAATATACATCAGAAACAGAACTCACAGTTAAGACTTTTACTGCATATCTTGTGATATTTGGATCACCCGTCCTTCCTTGATTAGTGGCCTGCATAAGAAAAAAATGAATCTAAGCACTAAACGTTGTACCCAATGCAAAACTGGAATCTGAAAAAGCAAGCAAGAAGACACAAGCTTCAGTGACATTTGAAGAAAGCCGAATCAAAGCTACAAGACCAAGGTTTCAACTGATACAAGCAAACATGTTCTGTTCTCATTGTCTTCATTCTCAAGGTATCAATACCCAATTTTCATGAAAACAATAAAGAACAGCAACGATGAAGCATTTACCAGCCATGGCCCATCTAATAGCAATAAGACTAGAATGAGAGAGATTATAAACAACTAATGGCAACGAACTAGGTGGCAGAAATATGAGAGAGGAGGACCTGGTGATTCTAGAGAGAGACAGAGAGAGAGAGAAGAGAGCAGGAATGACCCAGATCTACAAAGAGCATTAAAATATGTGGGAAAGATTGATGGATTGATCTGTCAAATTTTTCCCTATTGAAAACGCTCTCTGTATTTTGAGAACACAATAACATAATGTTGAATGAGCTCCATAAAAGAATGTTTCCAAGATAAGAATTTTCAACAAGCCTTTATTACTATGTTCTATCAAAATGAAAAAAGGAAGTTCCTTTATATGTTACAAATAGGCTAACTCTACTTTGTTGGCTACTAAGGCAGTAATATGTTAATTCCATTTCTCTAATTACTAACTAGATGGAATTTAAAAAAAAAAAACCTTTATTTGTTTCAATGTTTAAATGTAGAATGGTAAAATGCAAAAAACCAAAAAAGAAAAATCAGCACACTATTCTTGCAAGTAGATTTTAAACTAAATAAAGAATAATGTTAGAGAGTAATAAACATTATTGATTTCTTTAAAGGTAAATAAAATTGTATTAGAACTCTTCATGCAAAATCAAGAGTACTATAAACAGTATTATTGTTTTCAGCACAACAAGAAACAATTGGTACAATATGATTTAAAAGTGTCATTAATGCCTGGGCATGAACATAAAAAAGGTTTTAAACATCACTGCCTATGCAGAACATGAACCAGTAATAGAAGGCAAAAAAGGCTTGACACAAAAAAGTTACAGTACTGTCAAAGATAATGAATCTAAATAATAAATAATAGGGAAGATAACACAATCACACACATATACGACCAAACGATGATTGACAATAAAATATCATGAAGCAATATAAACATCAGCACCAATATAAATCAGTAAAGAAGACCCATAATACCCGCTCTGGACTATGGAACAATTCAATGAACGGATAGTCATTCTTCTGGCGTGTTATGCAGAAGCCAGGATATTTTGGGCATTCAACCTGGAACAGGAAAAAATTCGCAGTTAACAACACATTAAACATGGTAACACATGTTGAATGGCAAAGACTTTATTAAGAGCATTGCATAAATAATTGTACGAGGGAAAGAGTTTTTATCAGGGCCTTAACCTGGTGAAGAAACAATGATGATATACAATTGACAAACCCACATTTAGCATTCAAAAAAAGCTTCATAGTATCATTTTGTGTACATGCAGAACTATTTCTAGAAATTTAAGTCCTAAATGTTGTTATCCATATGCAGTAAGCTGTAAGGATTGGGCTTGAAACGATGACTATTTTAGTGCCACTAAAAATATATATATATGAAGCATTACTTCAGAAAATATGACTTTCAGGAGACTATTACAGTGATAAATACTCCATCTTTTTAGCTGCTCATTTCTGAAACTATATAGCAATCACAAGCCTTCAGGAACTTGAGTCACTATTGTGTAAAATTCTTTTCAGCACAAAGTTAACCATAATTAATTTGTGAAACAAACATACACGCATAAATTTCACGGAAGGATAAAATTCAGCAGCTGCTTCCTCAAGAACCCGATCAAGATGCTTTGTGTGATTGCACCTACATTATAAACAATAAATAGTTGCACATGAAGCATGAGCAAAATACAACACTAAAAAGTAAGTGTTGGGTTTAATATAACCTGATGGTAAAAGCAACAACCACAGGGTGTCCTTCATGAAGAAGCTGGACAAATTCTCGTTCTGATGTAAAGTGGATAATGCGTGATTGACCAATATCTTTTGGGTATCCAGTATAATACCTAGACACCAGAAGAAATCCACACAAAACGTAATTGTTTGTCAATCAAATTTGTTACTATAACCAACACAAAGCAATATTATTCAACAATGAGGAGCAGAAACTACACGGACTTGCATGATAATTGTTTGTCAATCAAATTTGTTACTATAACCAACACAAAGCAATATTATTCAACAATGAGGAGCAGAAACTACACGGACTTGCATGATGACCGAAGATGTGTGATCATTCTGTCAAAAAATGACCGTTCCTCCATTTAATCACAAAGCAACTAATTCAAAGAATCTAAGTATCCTGCAACAAAGATACCTTGTGTATGTTAAAACTAGTTTACGACCAGCAATTATAGAAGTGAAGAGTGCGCAAGTGATTATGAAGAAAACCCATTTAAAAATGTATATCAGATCTTCCAACAACTATTAGATGAGATTAAACATATAGTAAAACTAGATAAAGCGTAACCAATAATGTTAGGGTAGTATTGATGGGCAACCTCAAGAAAAAATGGACCTGACTAAATGTAAATGACTGAAGTAGATTTGATTAAAATGAGACCTAAAGCAAACTAATTGCATTCTCATCTTAGTTACACCCGAAATAAACATACAAAATGTCCAGGCTTCATCCCTAGCTTCAATCTCCAACCCCTCCCCTGCCAGCTCGTTGACTGCTCTTACACGTGCCTTTGTCATCGAGTTTAGAGGTTCTCCGACTGCTCTCCTTCATATCATTTAAGAGGTTCTCTGCTGTTTCCTAATCTAATGCACTTTAAGCAAAGGGATATTATAAACTTGAAGTGTATTACTACATTAGGTCAGACCCATATTTCATCTCTCTGAACAAGTCCAAAGCCTTTTCAAACTGTAAAATTTTGCAACACCATCGGGTATTGTATGGTAAGTGACACGATTCTGTTTGGTGTGCTTATTTTTGGCTTCTGATGGAATCTTACAACCCTCCTCCATCGGAAAACACTTGCAAAACCGGTCATAAAACAGTATAAGCATATGCATCTGGTTTTAGAACCCTAATTTCCAAAAACTTCATCATCTCTATCGACTTTTCCATATGTCCACCTTTTAAGTAGTAAACTCTCTATTGAAAACCATTAGTTGCCACATACAACTTCAAACACTACTATTATGTATCGCATTCAAGTTCTAACAATGGGTTTTCAAGAAAAACAACTAAATAGAGCATCAAAATCATTCTTAAAAAGTACCCAGTCATTAAACACAACACAATGTAAACAATCTGAAAAAAAGGGAAATAACCCGATACACAATGACAATATGTTTAATGTGCTCCTCGATGTCAATTGCACATTTGCACCTCTATAACGGCGTCAAGAAGCTTAGTCCTTGATCTTCTCTTTCAATCTCCAAGAATCAGCTAAGAACCTCCCTATTATTGTTGACAACCGACAAAAAATGAAGAAGAATGAGGGTCGTTCAGTTTCCATCCAAACAATTTTTCCTTTCGATATTAATTAATATAATAAGACGTAATATAGTAAAAAATAATTTTAAAAAAATAAAATTGTTCGTAATATAAATATTGAAATATTATTTTAAAAGTAAAAGTACAATAAATAACTTGTATATCTTTTATATTAAAATAATTATTGTAAGAGGTTTATTATTTTATTATTAATTATA
>JANKYE010000010.1:3903852-3918147 GCA_032467995.1 Erythroxylum dillonii
CACGCCGGGGTATAACCCCCAAACACACGCCGCAGTATAACCTGCAAACACCTTCAGGTGGGGTGTGGGGTGTGGGGGGTGGGGTCCAACAACTAGGGTTTCGGTGGTTGAGAGGAAAAGAACCGTCTTGTGCACATTGACCCAAGAATAGGCTTCTGCCGCCTGCCCGCTAGTGGCATAGAGCTCCATAGTCAGGAGGAAATACTTCTCGAAGCATAGAGCCCCACAGTCAGGATGTGCCTCCGGTGCTAACATGGAGAGACTTTTTGGAAGCTTTCAGGAGGAAATACTTCTCGAGGGTCTATATCCAAGAGAAGGCTAGAGAGTTTCTGAATCTCACACAGAGAAACATGAGTGTGAGTGAATATGAACTAAGGTTCACCCAGCTGTCTCAGTATGCGACCAACATTGTTGCTAATGAGGAGGATAAGTGCTGCAGGTTTGAGGGACGACTGCATTTGGGGTTCAAGAAGAAAGTCCTGATCCATAACTTTTGTTGGACCTCGAATGTTTTTTAAATGGTAAATTGTTAGTGATTAGTTATGAGTAAAGAAAAAGGAGAATTCTTGAATTTGAAATGATATACAAGATTTAAGTAGTGAATGTAGTAAGTTGATGATGAGTGGGTATATGTGTGTATGTTCTGTTATTAATGTTCACGATCAATCATGGACTATAATTTGTTTGTGGATGATATTGAGTTTAATTGGAAGTTGAGGGGAAGAATGCTGATTGAGCATGAAAGTTGAAAATGCAGAAAAGTAATAGAGCATGAATAGGTTGATTATGAATTTTTAGTTTTTAATGATTTTTTACTAAACTTGCATATTTTGGAGTAGTAAGAAATTATGGTGAATAAGTTGATTGAAATGGAGTAGAAAGACTAGAATAAAAAAAATAGAAGTGTTGGATTTTGGAAAGTGGGAGTCTGAAAATTTTCTGAGAATGAATAGTGGAGAGTTAGATTTTTTATATGAAACTTCTATGATTTTTCTGGGTTGATCTAGAGATATTTTGATAAAATTGTCTTCAGGAAAGTTGTAGCTTATCTTACTAGCTTTCTAACGCTATAAAGTATGACATTTTTTTATATGGGGACTGGATGTTATGATCATTTGAAGTTTGAGTTGCGGCATAGAGTAAATTTTCGGGACAACCTCTTTGATTGAAGTTTGGACCCTTTTAGAGGCAAAAATTATTTTTTAGGTCTGCATGAAAGTTGTAGATTATCCTTTTAGCTTTCCAACGATATAAAGTATGAGATTTTTGGACATTGGAGTAGAAAGATATGATTTTTAAAATTTATGATGCTGTTTAGGATGAAATTGTCGGACAATCACTTTGATGTGGACTTTTGACCCTTATAGAGACCAAAATTGTTTGTAAGTTCTTCATAGAAGTTGTAGAGCTCTTTTTAAGCTTTTCATTAATACCAAATTTGCAAATTTTGAAGTTCTGGGTCAAAATTTATAAAGGTTTAAAGTTGGGATGTCGGTAGAAGAGAGGAAGAAGACATTGCGGGTTCACTGGAGTGTCACGATCATGCACGCGCACGAACGCGACTCCGCAGGACTACCCATGATGTTGTGTTCATGCACATGCATGATCGCATCTCAGCAGGACCATCTTCAATATCGCGGTCGTGTATGTGCACGATAGCGACCTGCAAGCCTCCATTCAGACCTGAACATCTTTCACTATTTATTCATAACTTTTTCGTCTAACCTCCGATTGACCTGATTTTTGAAGCATTGGATTCCTAACACGTTCCTCTACCTCTCTAAAAAAATTTAGAGCTTTGGGTATTAATTTGAAAAAGATTTATTGAATCAAAGTGAGAAGATTGGTTGAAAGAGTATGAGTTGGATATGTTTACTAAACATGCTTCAGTATTTTGGCGATATCTTGATCTGTAGAGCTCCAAATGAGATGATTATTGTTTCAAATTAAACTAGATACATGGATCTACAAATTATCTAAAGGAATAGAATTTCAATTCAGTCCCTAACACTTTTAATTTCTGGAGTGAAGTTGGGTATAGTGTACAATCTCGGTTTAGTAATAGTCCGAAAGTTTTTGGGCCATAACGTTTGTTATAGTCATTCGAATGAGATGAATTTTGATTTGAAGTAAACTAAAGAGATAAGGCTACAAATTGTCTGCTGAAATTGAGTTTCAATTCAATCTCTAAGTGTATCAATTTTTCGATGGAAGTCAAACGCAGGATAATGTTTTAGCATAAGAACAGTCTGAAATTGTTTCGGGGATAACTTTTGGACTATGGGATCAAATTGAATGATTTTGATGTCATTGGAAAATTAAGACAATGAGGAACATTTTCCTAGAAGGAAGTGTATCAAATTCCTTCAACTACATGATTAGAGAAAGGTCTTGATTTTTCGAAGGAGTTAAGCATGATTTGAATAATCTTAAGATTTTGCTAGATTAATTATTTTATTTGGAGTTAATTATTGTGTTAATGTTGGTTGGATTTTAAAATATGGAATAGTTGAATTAAGTAGTAAGAGTGTGAATGTATGAGGACATTTTGGGAAGAACAGTTAAGCATTAAGGTTTCAAGGCTTACATGTAAGGGTATATTGAACATTTTTCACTCATTAAAGGCATAATTGTAATAAGAAGGGTTTTGGCTTTTAAAGGAAGGAGCAAGTACGAAATTAGAAGGAAAGAGAGAAGAAATGAGAGAGAGTTCGGTGGAGAGTAAAGAGAAAGAAGAAAAGAAGCTAGGTCTTTATTTTTCTTAGATTTCAAGAAGAATTTTAAGTTGATTAAAGAAGGAAAGAGGTGGAAGGATGATGAGAGTTTCAAGAAGAATTTTGATTTTTCTTGGATTTCAAGAAGAATTTTGATTTGTTGAATTTTTAAAAGGGTTTTGGTTTAGATAGCTTAAGAAATGTATGGGTTTAAGCTTTCTAAGGTCAATTTTGTGATTATATGTTATGGGTTGTCCAATTTGAATGTCCATTGATTTAGAGATTTTTGACATTAATGAAGGAGATTAAGAGAGGCAAGAAGAGCAAGAGGGGATGCATTTTGAACAAGTATTAAGCAAGGAATCAAGGAGGGTTTTATGTTTATAATTTAAGTAATGAGCCATAAATGTTTTCTTTTGAATCAGCAAAGTAAAATGATTTCAATGGCTTCAGAAATGTTGCTTTTATTGTTTGTGATTGATGTGAGAAATTGCTACAATTGCTGCTTACATTGCTTTTGAATGATTTAAGAAATTGCTATGTGAATTTGGTTGGTAAATTATGAATTACTACATAAAAAGATTTTCGAAAAATTGAACGTTTATGAAAAACAAGTTTCCAAAATATTGTCATTTGGGCAATCATTTTGCAAGTCATGATTACATGTTATGTGGGTTTGTGGTGGTCCCTTAAGTGAGTCAAGTGCACTTGTCTTAGGCTTTTCTCGCCTGCCCGCTAGTGGCATGGAGCTCCTCACGGACTCCCGTAAGTTCACGGCTACACATTACCGCTACGCGAAAATGTGTAGTACGTTCTGTTTGGATCCACCCGAACCATTTTCGATGTGCTTATGTGTTATGACTTGTATTCATTTGATTTTGATGTATTTGTTATTTTGGGTTTATGAATTGCTTGGTAAGTTGCAAATTTGGAAAACATGTGTTTCATGGATTTCAAAGTGAATTTTATAATGGAAATAAATATTTCAATGATTTTTGCTTGTTATTTATTATAAACATGTTACCCACGAGCGTTAAGCTCACCCCCATTTCATTCCCATCTCCAGGTGATGAGAAAGAGATCGGATGAACGAAAGTCAAAGCATTTGTTTGATTATGCATATAATGTATATTTTGAGTTAGATTGATGTAAATGAGACTTTAGACATATGTTGAGGATTATGAGATTTTATATCTTTGGTTGTATTTTGGATATTGATATTGATAATGTATTGTGGCTTGGAATGCCATTAAAGTTTGTAAACATTTATCTTATGATGTTGATGAAATATGAATTGTGTATGGATGATATGAATTGAGGTTAAGTGTTGGATGAATTCCAATTGGTAGTTGAATGATCATGCTCATAATATTCCAAGTTTGTAGAGTACAAAATTTCAAGTATTATGGATTAAGCAAGAGTTGTTCTGAAAAAACTCTTTGTTTAAGGGTATTGAAATGTGAATGATGAAAATTAGTTGTAAGTATTGTATTAAAGAATATGATGAATAAAAAAATTGAGAGTCTTGTGACTTCCACAAGAAAATGAAGCGATGATAGTTATGGTTGTCTGAAGAGTTGGGTTCCGAAAGCAAGATCCAACAGTTATGGTATAAGAGCAAGAAGATAAATCTACGATGGTTAAAAGGATTACAAGGAGCCACGCTCAAGTATTATGGTATTCTGAAGAGTTGAATTCCGGAAACAAGCGGCATCCAACAACTTCTGTGACTACCAACAATTGGTAGACGCTGCACTCCAGGTTGAGAAGCTAGAAAATATTAGAAATGAAGTGAGCAGAAAGAGAAAGAACAGGGAGCAGTTTACTAAAAAGGGGATGAGTACTCCAAGGTAAGAGAGGAATACAAAGAGTTAACATACTTCAAGTGAAGTAGGAAGCAGCGGTCCTATTAAGAACAAGTAGGCAAGAGCAATATCTTGACAAGCCTTAAGTGTAGGAGGCACTGGAAGGAAGGGGAGGAGCAAGTACACAAACCCTCAGTGTGAGTATTGTGGGAAGCTTCACAAGGGAGAATGCTTTAAGCTACTTGGAGCATATTTCTGATGTGGAGAGAAGGGACACTTGATCAAAGACTGCCCCCAAATATAAGGCAAAAGGGTTTCCAGGTGCAAGCCCTAAGGAGAGCAGAAACCGTGGGAACCAAGCCAGTCATAGAGGTGGGGAGCTCTGGAACTACAAAGAAGAATATTCCTCCAAGGAGGCCAAGGGGTTAGGCACAAGCCAGGGTTTTTGCTATGACTAGAGAGGAAGCTACAGTCGCACCTGAAGTTGTCATAGGTATGGCTCGGTTATTTAATTATGTTGTATATGTGTTAATTAATTCTAGCTCCACGCATTCATTTGTTTCTGCAAGCATGACATTGCATGAAGTTGTTTTGATGCCATTGAGAAGTCCTTTAATTGTTAGCACTCCTCTAGGGAGGCATGTGATTATAAGCTAAGTGTATAGTGATTGTGAGCTTTTCATTGAGGGTACTCGACTAGTGGTGGACTTACTACCGCTAGAGTTAAAGGGGATAGATGTCATATTGGGAATGGATGTTATGGAGAAGTATGATGCAAAGTTAGATTATAGCCTTAAGGAGGTGGAATTTGACTTGGGCAACGGTGAGAAGGTGATTTTCAGAGGGGATAGGAAAACACCATCACCAAGAATTATTTCCGCTTTGTTAGCTGACAGGATGATAGGAAAGAGGTGTGAAGCCTTCTTAGCGCATGTTGTAGACACTGATGGGAATGAAGGGAGGTTAGAAGATTTTCCAGATGTGAGGGAGTTTCCAGATGTGTTCCCAGAGGACTTATCTGGTTTGCGAGAAATCGAGTTTGCCATTAACTTGATCCCCGGAACCGCGCCCATTTCTATACTACCCTATAGAATGGCTCCAGCAGAGTTGAAGGAGCTTAAGGAACAGTTGGAAGAACTACTAGAGAAGGGGTTCATAAGGTTGAGTGTGTTACCATGGGGAGCACCAATTATATTCGTTAAGAAGAAGGATGGCACATGGCGCATGTGCATTGATTATCGGAGACTCAACAAGGTGACTATTAAGAATAAGTATCCTCTACCTCGGATTGATGATCTGTTTGACCAACTTCAGGGAGCAAGGGTCTTTTCCAAAATTGATCTCAAGTCAGGCTATCATCAGCTCAGAATCAAGGAGTCTGACATAAGCAAGACAGCCTTCAAGACATGGTATGGACATTCTGAGTTTTTAGTTATGCCTTTTGGGTTAAACAATGCTCCAGTTGCTTTTATGGATCTTATGAATAGGGTCTTTAAGGAATATCTAGATCAGTTTGTGATAGTGTTTACAGATGACATTCTAGTATATTCCAAGAGTGAAGGGGAGCATGAAGAGCATCTTAGGATTGTATTGCAGACATTAAGGGAGAGGGATCCTTATGCCAAATTCAGCAAATGTGAATTTTGGCTTCATGAAGTGATATTATTGGGGCATGTGATTTCGAAAGATGGGGTATATGTTGATCCAAGGAAGATTAAGGTAGTGGTAAATTGGCTTGCACCCCAGACAGTGACAGAAGTGAGGAGTTTTCTAGGTTTGGCAGGATATTATAGGAGATTTGTTGAGGGATTCTCTATGATAGCTGCTCCGATGACCAAGCTATTGAAGAAGAATCAGAAATTTATCTAGAGTGAAGAATGTCAGAAAAGCTTTGAAGAGCTCAAGCGTAGATTAACAAGTGCTCCAGTTTTGATTTTGCCTATTGGAGAAAAGGGTTATATAGTATACAGTGATGCTTCGAGAAAGGGTTTAGGTTGTGTGTTGATGCAAGAAGATAAGGTAATAGCTTATGCCTCCTGATAGCTAAAGCTTTATGAACTAAATTACCCGACCCATGATCTGGAGTTAGCAACAATAGTTTTTAACCTGAAGATTTGGAGACATTATCTGTATAGGGTTCAAACGAGGATTTTCATCGATCATAAAAGTCTTAAGTATTTGTTGAGCCAAAAGGAATTGAATTTGAGGCAAAAGAGGTGGTTAGAGTTGCTCAAGGATTATGACCTGTTGATTGAGTACCATTCGGGGAAGGCGAATGTTGTAACGGATGCCTTGAGTAAGAAATCCTCTATATCTCATGTTCAAACAGTTTATCTACCATTATTACTCGAGATGGCTAAGCTTGGGATAAGTTTGAAATAGGAGGAACCTGAAGGTATTGTTGCCAATTTCAGAGTGAGACCGATACTCAGGGAGAAAGTTAAGGAGTTACAAACACAGGATACAGAATTGCGTGAACTCCGCGAAGAAATTCAGAATGACAAGAAATCAGAAGTGCTAGTGAGGGATGATGGACTGATGGTAGTAGGAAATAGACTTTATATCCCAAATGTCAAGGAAGTAAAGGATGAAATATTGGATGAGGCACATAATGCGCCTTATGCCACACACCCAGGTAGCACTAGGATGTACAGAGACCTGAAAGAGCATTTCTAATGGAAAGGCATGAAGAGAGATGTTGCTGAGCATGCGAGCAAGTGTATAGTGTGTCAGCAAGTCAAGGCTGAACACCAGGCACCTTTCGACAGGTTAAGGCCATTATCCATTCCTGAGTGAAAGTGGCAATGGGTAACTATTGATTTTCTGATGGGATTACCCAAGACTAGTAGGAAGCATGATGTCATATGGGTTATTGTTGATTGTTTGACGAAGTCAACCCATTTTCTAGCGATCAAACAGACTGATTCTCTTCATGTGCTAGTAAAGAAGTATATTGATGAGATAGTAAAACTACCCGGGGTTCTAGATTCCATAGTTTGAAACAGGGATCCTCGATTTACTTCAAGACATTGGGGAAGCTTACAAGAGGCTTTCGGAACCAATTTGAATTTTAGCACGGCTTTCACCCTCAAACGGATGGTCAATCTGAGAGGACCATTCAGACACTTGAGGGAATGCTTAAGCATGTGTGATGGATTTCAAAAGAGCTTAGGACGAGCATTTGCCATTGGTCGGATTTGCTTATATTAATTCGTACCATTCGAGCATTCAGATGGCTCCATATGAAGCACTGTATGGAAGGAGATGTAGAACTCTGATATGTTGGGATGAAGAAGGAGAAAGAAAACTGATAGGGCCCGAACTACCTTAGATGACAGTCGATAAAGTTAATCTAGTTAAACAACGGCTTAAGGTAACTCAGGATAGAATGAAGAGTTACGTTGATGCACACCGAAAGGAGATGGAGTATGAAGTCAATGAGAAGGTCTTTCTTAAGACATCTCCTTAGAAAGGAGTCGTGAGGTTTGGCAAGAAGGGCAAGTTGAGTCCGAGATATGTGGGCCCTTATGAGATTGTAGAGAGGATTGGACCGCTAGCCTATAGGTTGGCACTACCACCAAAGTTGTCACAGATACATGACGTCTTTCATGTGTCCATGTTAAGGAGTTATAGATTGGATCCATCCCACATCATTCAGACCAATGAGGTTCATTTGAGAGATGATCTGAGTTATGAAGAGATTCTAGTAGAGATCTTAGACACTAAGGAAAAAGTCTTCAGGAACAAGAGGGTTTGACTGGTCAAAGTCTTGTGGAGAAATCAATTTGTTGAAGAGGCCACATGGGAGCCCTTGGAAGCCATGAGGGAAAAGCATCCACACCTTTTCAACGAATCAGGTAAGAATTTCGAGGACTAAATTTTCTTAAAAGGGGGAGAGATGTTGGCCCCTGAATTTTTTTTTTACTATAAGCATGAGTAAGTGTATTTTAGGGACTTGCTAGACTTGTCATGTTGGAATTGATTAGAATGTTATGTGAGTAAGACTTTATGACGTGAGCTGGTTGAAGTATTAAAGTAGTAAGAGAGTGTGAGGGCAATTTTGACAAGCCACATAAGTCTAGAAATCATAAGGCATTAAAGGAAGGGCAAGGTGGACTTTTGTAAGTCATTAAGGGTAAATGGAAAGAAAGAAGTGTTGTTTTCTTCCCAAAAAGGGGGGAAAACGAAAATGGAAAGGAGGGAAGTGAAATAACAAATCAAAGGGAGAGAGAATAGAGATTTTGGTGGTTGAGAGGAAAAGAATGGAGTTGAGCTAGGGTTTCTTTTCCTAAGCTTTCTAGAGAGATTTGGAGGTTAGGCAAGAAGGGGAAAAGGTAGAGAAATTTAAGAGCTTTCTTTTGAACCAAGCATTTCTTCTTTTGGTGAAGATCTAAGGTAAGATCATTTTAATGTTTTAGATATTGGAAGGGTTTTGGTTCATGAAGCTTAGAAAACACATGGGTTTAAGTTTTCTAGAACCATTTTATGGAACATACTTTATGTGTTTCCATTTTAGCAACCCTATTGAAATTGGAAATTTTTTTTTATGAAAAGGGAATCAAGAAAGACAAGAGGAGCAAGAGAAGAGGCATATTTGAGCAAGTTATAAGCCAGGACATTAAGGTGGATTTCACTTTTATAATTAGGTGATAAGCTAATAAAATTTTTTTGTCAATAAATGACATAAATTAATTTTGCACCTACCTTATTCATATGCATTTAATGCCTACATGCTTATACGTGATTTATGTGATGATGTATGGAAAGTTGTTTTTAAAACGACTCTTTGAAATGATGCATGATTATGAAACCATACTTTTGGAAATGGTTTTGAAGATATAACAAGGATGTGAAAAGGAAGTTTTCAAGAGAATATGCCTTTTTGGGCCCCAAGCTTACAAGATTTTGAAATCTACATGTTAAGTAGGTTTGTGGTAGTTCCTCAAGAACCGTCACATGCACGTTGACCCAAATATAGGCTTCTCCTGCTTGCCTGCCTACTAGTGGCATGGAGCTCTCTCAAGGACTCCCTCACGAATTGATGACTACATAGGACCATTTCGTTGGAAATATGTAGTGCATCATACTTCAGATATACCCAAACCATTTGATGTGTTTATGTGCTCATGACAAGTTTATAAGAGTAATGCATTCATGATTCGCATACACATGAATTTCTGCGTTGGAAATGGTTTTAAAATGCCTTTGCTTGTTACAAACTGTAAAATTGTTACCCACGGGCTTTAAGCTCACCCCCCCACTTTCCTCCCCATAAGCATTTGCTGAGCAAGAGATTGAATAGTCAAGGGTCAAGGCATCACTCCGCTTTTGAAATATTGTTGTATTTTTAATCTAATCTTGTTAACCAAGGCTTTAGTTGCATTTTAAGAAATGATTGTTTTACAAAAGTTTGTATTTTGGATTATGTTGTAAGGTGGCTCGAAATGCACACTAAAGCGTTTAAAAATACTTATTTTGATGCGAATGAAATACAGATACATTGTGTTTGTTTATGGCCTTTCAAGTTTCAACATTGCTTTGTTCAATTTTTTTCATAAGGGTAGGAATTATGTTCTGCATTCAAAGGAAAATCTGGAATGACCTAGGTAAAACTAGAAAGAAATGTCTTCTTGGGATTGTAGATGATCTTTCCAACTTTCCAACAATATAAATTTTGTAAGTTTTGGATATCGTAATGGAAAGTTATGATCATTTGAAGTTTGTGTTGCTGCATAGGTAGAACTTTCGAGACAGCTTCATTGATTGGAATTTTTAATCTTTATTGAAGAAAAAATTGTTTTTAAGTTCTTCTTGGGAGTTGTAGGCCTAGAAGTCTTCTTTAAAAAGGTCTAAAAATGACCTTAATCCGATATCTATAGTGAAAGTTATACCCTTTTGATTACTTAATTCTTAGCTTTCCATCTTAGTATGCCGTCATCTTTGTCTTAGTATAACATCAGTTTCGTCTTAGTTTTTCGCCTTAGTATGACATCATCTTCGTCTTAGTATGACGTCAACTTCGTCTTATATTTTCGTTTTAGTATGACGTCATCTTCGTCTTAGTATGACGTCAGCTTCGTCTTAGTTTTTCGTCTTAGTATGACTTCATCTTCGTCTTAGTATGATGTCAGCTTCGTCTTAGTTTTTCGTCTTAGTATGACGTCATCTTCGTCTTAGTATGACTTTTTCTTTGTCTTAGTTTGACCTTTTGCTTCCTTTTTTTGTTCCATTTTTAACCCCTTTTAGAAGCCGAATTTGTCTTCACGGTCTTCATAAGAGTTGTAGCTCTTGAACTCTTCTTTTCAACCATCTAAAGAACACCTTAATCCGATATTTGTAGGGAAAGTTATGGCAATTTTTCCAACCTTATATAGTCTGATGATGTCACTTTCGTCTCAAAATGACGTCATATAGTCTGTTCTATTTTTTATCCTTTAGATGATAGAATTTGTCTTTAAGGGCTTCAAAAAAGTTGTAGATCTCGATGTTACTCTTTCCATTAGTTCAAAAACGAACTCAAGCTAACTTCTATAGTGGAAGTTATCGCAATCGAGCCAGGATTGGAACAAATTGTTTGAGAGTATAAACATGTTTGACTCTTTCGGGCATAACTTCCTCACCTGACCTCCAAATGAAGTGATTCTTGAAGCAATGGATTCCTAACATCGTTGCCTACCTTTACATGAAAATTGGTATCTTTTCAAGTTTATTTGAATAAGTTTTATGGAGAGAAAGTGAGGGGTCGGTTGAGAGAGCATAATTGGGGTATGAGCATGCTTTAGCTTTTTAAGTATATCTTGAGTTGTAAAGCTTCGATTGAGATTATTCTTGCTTCAAAACAAACTAGAGATTTATAGCTGTGATTTCTATAAAGAAGTTGAATGGAAATTTTGGTTTGAAGTTTTCCAAAATCTGCCCTAAATCAGGAGAAATGAATTTGATTATGGTGATTGTTTTGTATGGGCACGCCAGTGAACAAATTAAGGGAGAGGAAATTTTTGGGATGTTGTGAGAATGAGGATGAATTGATGATGGCTAATGAGGGTTAATGAAAAAACCCTACAAGGGAACCTACTCATGCAAGTATGACTCTAGATAGTTGGGCTCCAGAATCGAGGTTCAACAAATATGAACAAATCAACATGCATAACATGATACGGTATTAGGAAAAATATGCATAATCACAAGTTGGAAAATATTATTGGCTCCTCCTTCGCTACAGCTTTAACTCCTCGTTGTGCTATCCTATCATTGGCAATGTATCCTCTCCTAGGTGATGTATCCTCTTCACCTTATTATATCCTCTTCTCGATATTGTATCCTCGACCAATCCAATCTACCACTTGTTTTTCTTGGACAACTTGGTTAACAAGATCTTTTGGTGGGAAAGGAGAAGAAAACTTAGAGATTTTGCCTTAGAAGAAAGAAGCCAAAAGTGAGACACCTCTCATGCAATTTTCGGCTATACCTTGCAAGATAGGAGAGAGAGAGTCAAAACCATGCAAGAACACCTTCTCACACCTTCTCAATTTCAGTTAACCTCAAAGGAAAGAAGAGATTTACATCAAATGCATCACTTCCTTCTTTAATCAATCATAAAAAAGCCAATAAATGAGACTCTTCTCATTTGTCTTTAAGATGGCTATATGAAAAGACTATTAACCTAAATGAGACATATCAATTTCAGTTTTGTGATGAAAGAAGGAAGATGGTCCATCAAATGTTCCTCTTTCTTCTTTAATCCAATGAATGGTAAAAGGTTACATGTTATCATTAAAAGATATTTATTAAACTATTTAATGATAACATCATTACTCTATTTAATGATGATAAAGCATGTTTAAACCATTTTTAATATAGCAAATACAATAAAACCTTCTCCATTTATCTTTAATAACTTTGTTTTAATTTAATTAATTAAATTAATCAAATTAAACCAAAGTTTAGCCCATTTTTAAATGTTCATTTGGGCTTGTAATTAACAATTAATTAGTCTAAGCCCAACACTCAATTATAAGCTTTAAAACCTCTATTTATATTTCTTACTTTGCTTGATAACTTTCCTAGAAGCCAAATGGGGAATCTAATTGGACTTATATAATTCAAGCTACAATAAACCTAGAATTAATTTAATCTCATTAGAATTAATTCCAACTTATTAACTAAATGTCATTTCACTAAAGACAATTAGTTGATCTCTTGAATTACTAAATATTATAAGAACACATGTTTCAAATAAGATGACCAATCGCAAACTCTAAGATGAACCATATTATAGTCATCCGCACGATAAAGGGTAAAATTACCAATTTGCCCTTATGTTGGTTTTCCTTCTAGATCTCCCATTTTACTCTATATGGTGATTAAGACACAAGATCTCATCTTGGTGTTAAGAATTGATGGGTAGCTAGTGTTGGACCCCGATCTTTTAGTAGAATTTAGAAATATTAAATGAAATTGAAAGAGTGTTTTTGTATATGTATTGTATTATAGATGTTATTGTGCCTTAAGGAAATTGATGAGAAAAGAATCGATTGGTTTTTATGACTTTGATAATTGAGTATAATTGTATGGCTTATGAGAGTAAAGTGAATGAGTTGATTGAAATGGAAGTTGAAAATTAAGAAATAAAGAGTGAAAGTGTGAGAAATTGTTGAATTATGAAAGTTTGACTTTTTGGAGATAGAGAGTTGACTTTTTGATTTAAGCAGTTTTTGAGAAAAGGATCTTCATGAGAATTGTAGCTCCTGTTAAAAGCTTTCTGTCGCCATAAAGTATGTAAATTTTGGGATTTGGGGTTGAAAGATATAAGCCTTAAGAGTGATGATGCTATATGGGAAGTATGAATAGGATAGGTATGGAGAATGATGAGAATTTGTGTATGTTATGAGGTTTTGAGTTGCGATTTGGGAGTTTGATGCATTCCAATTGGCAATTGAATGATCTAGGAGTGTTATTACATTAGAACAAGTGATTTTGGGATGATTATGGGTGTACATGGTGTTGGGATAGAAGTTGGAAGCATTGGAGAGGCTTTGAAAGGACTCTTGGGCCTTTTGACCAGTGCATGTCTGTTAAACGGACATGGATGTCCGTTTAACGGACCTTCACGGGTAAGCTTCAGTAAATCAAGTTTTTGACTCCCTTAGAGGCCAAATTGATTTTTCTATCCTTCATGGAAGTTGTAGAGCTTCCTTTGAGCTTTCTATTGATACCAAATTTGTCAAATTTGGAGTTCGAGATCAAAAGTTATGAATTTTGGAAATTTCGGTTATTTATATGCCGTTTTGACTCCTTTTGTTTTTGTTATTTCTTTCCTAATCCGACCCTTTTGCAATCTTTTGCTTAAAACTTTTCCGTTTGACATCCGATTGACTTGGTTTTTGAAGCGTTGGATTCCTAAGACAATTTTCTACATCTTCATGGGAAATTTATAATTTTTTAGATTAAATTGAGGATGATTGATTTAATCAAAGTGAGTTAGGAAATTTTCTAAACATAGTTCAGTCTTTTGAGAAATTCTTGATTTGTGGAGATCCGATGGAACTGAATCTTGAGGCAAAATAAAATAGAGACTTGGGGCTACAAATCATATGAAGCAATTGAATTTCAATTTAGTCCCTAAGATTTTCAATTTATGAATCAAAGTTGAGTTTAGTGTTCAGTCTTGGATTAGTAAGAGTCGAAAGTATTCTAGCCATAATTTTTGCTCTAGTCATCCAAATGAGGTGATTCTTAATTTGGATTAAACTAGAGAAATAGGGCTACAATTTGTC
>JANKYE010000010.1:3977817-3990019 GCA_032467995.1 Erythroxylum dillonii
GTTAGATGAGCAGGGAGGGAAATGACGTAGAATACGGTTTACTTTGTGCAGAAAAACATTGAGAGAGAAATGATGGCGTTATTAGGCCTAACACCGACAGCCTGTTGCAAGGCTTGGGCCTAAAATTTGACCGTGCAGTCTAGTTTTCTAACCTCTCTCTCAAAGTTTATGATGTATCACAAAAGTGTTTACAAAACCGCTGATTTCTTTTTTATTTTTTAATTTAAGATCCTCCAAAAGTACCTTATTTTATAAAGAAGATTATTGAATATTGTAATTGTAATTTTAATTTGTAGCCTTCGCTTTCAATCATTCAGATGCTAATTTCTTCTAACTAAAAGCTCGTATTTGAGATGACAATATTTTAGACATTTCATTATTCTTTTTTTTATTTTAAAGGCCTCACAAGGTCATATATTAATATAAAAAGGGAGTCAATTATTCAATGTGAGAGTTCTAAATAGATTAGTTAGTATGTTAATAATCTTATTCGAACAACAATTAATTTCCTAGTTCAAGATTGATTGTTCAAGTTGGTTTGCTAAGATTCTACTCACGTAAGTAATTGTAACACATCTAGTTCTTATTATTAATTTATGTCATATAACCAATTGTTTGATTATGAGCTTAATCACTCTCCTCTCTTTGAGGCCTCTGATTCTACGATTATTTCCCCCACCCTTTGGAAGTTCTCATAGTAGGAGCTAGCAAGTGAAACTCCACACTTCTTGGTTTCTTTATTGATTGGCGAGTGGTATTCCCAATAATGAAGCAATGGGCCATAAATAATTGGAAATCTATAGGACTGCAAGATATCCTCATAAATACTAATGTTGTATTTCTGTTTAAGTTTGCATATTTAGATGATGCCAAGAAGTTTCTTCAAGAAGGACCATGGCATGTACAAAATAAGCCCTTATTTGTACATATTGGAGACCTGGATTGAGAATGGAGGACACCAAACATTATATATTCCATTGTGGATCTGCATTCATAGAGTTCCACTTGAGTACTTTGCTACCTTTGGACTTAGTCACATTTCAAGCTTCATTAGAAAGCCCATATGCTTAGATCAAGCTACAACTAAACTAAAGAGGATCTAATTTGCTAGAATATGTGTTTTGCTTTTATCCATGACTGATTTACCTTATTGCATTCCCATCATTCAACTAGATGAAAGCTTAGTCACAATTGTGACAATCCATGCACGATCATGACACTAGGTAAGAGTCTTTTGTCACAATCATGACCCTCCATAAACAATTGTGACTCTGCCTTTTAGTCCAAGCATGTTCCAACTTCCTTTAATCTTCATTCATATGGTTTTATTTGCTAACAAACATATCAAAACACCTTAAGAATAAAAGATTAAGGTCTAAAATCATGCCCTAAACCACATAACACTCAAAACATAAACAAACAATCACATTAACATAATTCTAAGCCTAAACATGTAGTAATCATCTAATCAACACCTATAAACACGTTAAAATACCTACCAAAACATAATATAAACTATAACTATCAACATCCCTACACTTAAACTTTTGCTTGTCCTCAAGCAAAAATAAAAACAAAATACAAACTCAAACAAACCAAATAAACCAAACAATAGCACATACAATCATACATATGCAACAATGCTACATTGGCATTTAACTTCATGAAAGCAATTTAACCTCAAACAACAATTATTCAAGTTGTTCCAGCATATTAACCTACGCAATTTATGGGTAAGCACTTTGGATTGAATATACATACTAATCAAGACATTAACGTCATATTCATTCACCTAAAGCACTTATACACACATCGATAATTAGTAGTCAATCAAAATTGCAACTATCATTAAGTAACTTTTCGTGAAAATTCTTGTTATTTTCAAAGATCACTATGATTTATGTATTGAAACGCCACTTTTTTAAAAAAATTCTTTATAGTTAACCTAGTCTTTTGACGTGAAGGCACATATTTTGTCATGAATGTCCCTCGATTACTCAACTAGGTCATGTTTTATTAATTAGCTTGGATGGAATGTCATTCTATCCTTTTGATGCAAAAGTAAACATTTTATAGTGAATGTCCCAGGTTACTTAGTTATATCATATTCTCAACTAGCCACTAGCCCTATTTATAACCTGAAGGCCAGTGGAATAGTTAGTTACTTAAGAAACACTTTTTTTTTTGTCAACGATTCATATAACCTACCTCATTTCTTTTTAGCTAATCATCCTCATAAAAGACTACTAATGATATTAACATATTCAACAGACTTATAATTATAAATGCATTTAACAAATTTCCTAAGGTGAATGAACTGACACCATATCCTAATTAATCATGCATATTTAACCTAAGATACTTAGAACACAAATTTCATAAGCTAATATGTCTTTATAACTTCAATGATTATGTTTAAAGCTAAACTACTTCCATCAAGTTATAGCCATTGACACATTGACACGATTCACATTTATGCTCACACCATGTTAACCTAAGAAAAAACTAACAATGTGACATGAAAAATTCACACTTATGATGATAATAACAATGTAAACCTCCCCACACTTGGACAAAACATTGTCCTCAATGTGAGGAGAAATAAAAACACATAAAGGAAACAAAAAATTGACAAGAAAAAAAGAAAAAAGAAAAAATAAGATCATGAAACCAGTTACGGTGATTAAGGTCATCACCGATGTTGAAGAAGGGATTTGAACACCTTGAGTAGTGAAGTATTTATAGATCCTCTTGATGTCACAATCTACCATCGTTGTTCTTGCGCCATCTCCTTCAACAGTTTGTTGTTTTCTGAATCCACATTAAGCACCTTCTCCCATCCTGCTACTTGCTCATCCTCTGTCTCCTCACTAGTTGAGTCTTTAACTTTTTATTGAGGTAGTGTTGAGTTCAAACTAGCCTGCCCTATTTTATGCTTCAAGTATGTTTTAATCTGACATTTCGAAGTTCTAAATGTTGGACCGTCAAGCTCTCAACTTTCCTTAGATGATGATGATTAAGAAACTCAACCATAATAACAATTAGTCCATCAACATTTACACCATAATAGTCAACAATTGCAGTAACCAGATAACCCATGCCAAGATAACTACTTCTCTTTTTAAGAGTAGCAATTATAGTATTAAAAATGTGAGTGGTTGTGTAAAATTTAATATCATTGTCCATGTACCACAAAATGAATAATTCTTTCACAAAACACCTATTACTCTCGGATTTATCAAAAACAGTTTGACACCTAAATTTGTGAAGTAACAAATGTTCAGGACTACGAATAAACTTGTAATGTGCATTCATAACACTAAAGTCTTCCAACCCGGTTAATTGGGCCAATACCTGTTGGCACAAAAGTTATCATGTGTATCAACAATGTTTGATTGTGGGAATCTACCAATTTCACGCATAACCTCATAATTCAATTGGTATGGTTGATAATTGTAAATTGCATCGTGTTTTAGGACATAGTTTGATAAGGGTTTAGCTATTAATTCAATCATTTAATATGTGCTTAGGTTAATTGTGTTAGTTTGTTAATTATTTATGTTTTATGTGTTTTAAGGGTTAGTACAAGCTTTTGAGCTTAAATATTATGTTTTTGAGATATCTTGATATGTTTGCTAGTGTTTTAAGGTCAACATCAAAGAACGGAGGAGTTTCAGAGACATTCAAGCCAAAAAAAAAAGGCCCACGATTGTGGCCTGCATGCCACGATTGTGACAGAAGGCTCAGATTTGGCCCACGATCGTGGCCTACATCGGGCAAATATGCAGACACTCACAAACGTCACATTTCGAGAGATTTTTCAGACACCGAAAAAATCCTACGGTAACCTAAAAAAAAGAGTATAAAAAGAACATAAAGAGGAGAGAAAGAAAAGGGAGCTTCCAAGTAGCCATTGTTGAAACCCTAAAGGGAGAATACCGAGCGAGAGAAAGAAGAAGAAGAAAGGGGAAAAAGAGGAAGACAAAGCTGACTCGACGCGTTTCCTGAATTAGGAGGTTTTTCGACATCGTTGCCTTCCATCATCTATTCCAAGTTATATTTCCTTTTCAATTCAATTTTATTATACTACAAAACACTTCTTCAGGACATGAGAAAGTAGTTTGAGTAATGTAACAACGTAGTGGGACATCTTATAAAACTATGCTTTACATGATTTTAGTAAATTTAGTGACCAAAAGTAAATAACTCCCTACTAACTAAAGAGTAGTGGTGGAAAAGAAGTGTTAATTATTCCCTAAAATGGTGAATTATGTGTACAAGTAATTGGTTTAACTTATTTACTTCTTAAATTGTTTTAAATATACATAAAGACATATACGAAGACATCTTAGTTTAGTTCGTGTGGTATATATTTAATCGTTTTGTTAAGAGAGTTTGAGAGTTTTTGAGAAAAACTTATTATAAAAAGGCTTGAGTAGAGAGTTCATGAATGTTTTTTTTTAAGAAGTATTTTAAAGAGAAAATGTCTAAAGTATAAAATTTAGCTTTTTTTAATCTATTTTTCTAATTGAATTATGTAAACACTTGTATGATCTGGAGTGAATGAAATATTAAATCACGAGTGAACCTAAAATGTTTAAAAATTAGAGTTATTTTTTAACGAGCACAAAAAAAAGTTGGAACTTGATGCAAGAACTTCTAGCTTTTTTTCTACTCCACCTAGTTTGACCTTCTATTCTATAAGAACAGAGACCCACACAAATGTGTGGATTAGGTTACTGTACAAAAGATTTTGTATACTATTCTGTTGCACCTAAAAAGGAGGCAATATAATATTGATTGATAACATAGCTAATATGTCTTTCTCTAGACCTATTTGTACGTAAACATATACATAGGCCTATTTTTAGTCAAGTACGATATCGTCGCTAGAAAAAGGGCCGCGTAGACATGGTTTGGAGCACCCGGTTCCAATTAATATGGTCCACACATTTGTGTGGACTCCACATAAATGTGTGGATACGATTTAATAAAATAGGGTAGGAACTGAGTAACTGAAACAGAGAATCTGATCCTGCGTAGACATACCTAGGAGAAGGGTTGATTGAAGAAGTTCACAATAGCTATGACCACTGAGACCAAAAGGCAGCAAACCCTTTTTTCGTGAACAGTGGGTAAGGGTGTTGATGATCTGTAGAATATTTAAGGAACTGCGCATAGGGTGAAACCTTGTTCCATAATAAGCAACTATAAAGGAAATGCGCCTAGTTTGAAACAGTCTCATCTCCTAAGTCCATTCTTAATAATCATTTTTATATAATAAAAATTAGAACAAATATGTTTTCGACTACAAATCGAAACATAAATGAAATCTAGGCCTTAGCTTTCCTTATTGCTCCATGTAGTGTAGTTGAAAAACTTCTTTATTAAATTTGAGACTATGCTAGTAATATTCATTTCATCCTTTATGGTTTATGCTGGTAATATTCATTTCATCCTTTAAGATTTATGTTGTATGATAACTAATGCATATGTTGTTAGAATACTCGATAGAAGACATCCAAGGAGATTTAGAATTATGAACCTATTGTTTTCACTTCATTTTTCTATCTATTCATGTTAATGTGTAACTAAAAGTCTTGTTAGTGTTTAGGTTAGATGAAACCTATACTGAGATTTTAATATGATTTGATTCTTTGTTACTGCAATTGTTTTGATTGATTATTGTGATCCAATTACGTGTTTAATATATGTTCTAATAAACTTGAGAATATTATATCATAATTTGATTTCATACATAGAGATTGACAAACCCTAAGTTAATGGATCTGTCATAATTGGAAGGAGTTGATTATAACCCTAATGATAGGATGACATAAATTTTCCTAATTAATGTCAAAACTAATAAAGGCATTCACATATCAGTAAAGCAATCATATAAACTTTGACTTGAGTAATTTGGTTGAAAACCTTAGGATTAGTTGATAGTAGACCCAAGGTCAGCTATTAGCATACCATAGAAATCTCCACGATCGAATAAATCAACGAAACAATTGCATAATAAGAGATCAATTTGTTAAGGTTTTGGGAGATTGAAAGTCTATACATTAACTTTTGATATTGATAAATTTCTGAGTGCTTCCTTAATTCTTTGTTTTATTTTGTTACCTATTTATCTTACTTGCTTTAGTTTTATTTTCTTTTATTAAAAATTCAAAATCAATCCGTACGCTAGATAATAGGAAAAAAGGTAATTACTAATAATCATTATGTTCGTGGGGATTGACCTATACTTGTGTACTAGCTACAACTATGTCGTGTAATTACAGTATTTGTAATATTAACGAACTCATGAAACAATTCAATCACTACAGTATGGGTGTACTTAGATGAACCACATACCAAGATGATTTGGGATAGTTAATCAAAGGCTCATTAAGACTCTTTTTGATTTAAGAGGTGATAGTGTATAACATATATAGAGAACATGGAATAGTAAGTTAAAGAAGTGGGAATACTACAAGTAATGTCACAACACAGCGGGACATCTTATAAAACTATGGTTTACATGATTTTAGTAAAGTTAGTTACCAAAAGGAAATAACTCCCTACTAACTAGAGCGTAGTAGTGAAAAAGAAGTGTTATTATTCGCTAACATGGTGAATTATTGGTAGAAGCAATTGGCTTAGCTTATTTACTTCTTAAATTCTTTTAAATATATATAAAGACAAATACAAAAACATCTTAGGGTAGTTCGCGCGGTATATATTTAACGGTTTTGTTAAGAGAGCTTGAGAGTTTTTGAGAAAATCTTATTATAAAAACGCTTTAGTAGAGAGTTCATGAATGTTTTTTTTTAAGAAGTATTTTCAAGAGAAAATGTCTAAAGTATAAAGTTTAGCAATGTGTAAAAATTAGGGTTATTTTTTAACGAGCACAAAAAAAAATGTGGCTTGACATAAGAACTCTAATTTTTTAACGAGCACAAAAAAAAAAAGTGGCTTGACATAAGAACTTTTAACTTTTTTGTTCTACTCTACCTAGTGTGATCTTCTATTTTGCAAGATCATATACTCACACAAATGTGTAAATCAAAACCAATAGAACAAGGTTAAAATTAAATTATGGGTACAAATTTTTTTATATTCTATTCTGCTACGCCTGAAAAGGTCACGATAATAATAGGCAATATAATATTCTGGACCTATTGGTACGTAACATACACATAGGCCTATTTTTAGTCAAGTACGATGGCGTCGCTGGAAAAAGGGCCCCGCAGGCAATACGTAGGAGAGGGGTTGGCTGTGACCACTGAGACCAAAAGGCGACAAACCCTTTCTCCGTGAATAGTGGGTAAGGGTTTTGACGATCTGTAGATTATTTAAGGAACTGCGCGTAGGATGAAACTTTGTTCCATAATGAGCAACTATTAAGGAAATGCGCGTAGTTTGAAACAGTCTCGTCTCCCACTTCCCTTCTTAATAATCATTTTTATATAACAAAAATCAGAACAAATATGTTTCCAACTACAAATCGAAACTTGAATGAAATCTGGGCCTTAGCTTTCCTTCTTCCCTCATGTAGTTCAGTTGAAAAGGTTCTTTACTAAATTTGAGACTATACTGGTAATATTCGTTTCATCCTTTATGGTTTATGCTGTACGATAACTAATGCATATGTTGGTAAACCATGAAGATAAGATTTATTGAAAGCAATTACAAGTTGGAGAGCAAGCACGAATAGAGCAAAGATAGTATGGAGAAGGGAGAATCACATGCTGGTAATAGATAAAAGAAAAAATCAAAGAGACAGTAGAATAGTTTTTTTTTTTTTTTTTAACATACAGATAATAGCTGCAAGCACAGATTGGAAAAACAGAGTAAATAAACAAAGCAGACAACTGACCATTATCTTGTTTGCATGGCTGATGAAAAAAGGAGCAAACTCTCCCCCTTATTTAACATTGCTTGCTCAAATGAGCATCACAGGCACAGAAGCAGCTGCAACATGCAAAGTTTATGTACCAGAAACAAACTTTCTGATATAGCCTTTTTCTTTTTGCACGCGTGCAAAACTGTGGTTGGAATACTCATTTGAGCAAGAAACATTACAAAGAGGCAAGCTCCAATTCTCCCCACTGATGGCTTCAACCCTAGCATCTATGTCTTATTGTTTATGGACAGAAAGTCATATATGAGCAGAAGCTGCTGAGTTAAATTACTATTATACCTCTTTTCCTAGAAATTATTATGTAAGCTATGAAAATGAAAGTAAGGTTAAAGGACCCGCCTGTATTTTGGACTCATAGTCCACCCTCCAACTAAAAGTTTGGAACTACCAGTTAGGTTCACTCTTAGAGATAGGCTATTTGGATACGTGATATGGGATGTATAACTATGCCTTTTCCTGGACAATAAGTGGTTAGGAATGGAAATAATGGGTAGTGGTGGATAGTGTGGTTCTTGGGACTTGACAGTCAGTTGAAAAGGGAGATGGAATTTTAGGTGCTGATAGAATGGCAGCTCAGAAACAGTTCGATCGCCGAAGCCCAACTAACCAACAAAGTTCAATCAATTATAAAATTCCACTATGGAAGATGCCATCCAATTATAAAGTTTTTCTATAATTCATCAACAAGCTGTTAAGTAAATATTCAATTAAATAACACAACTCTTCGAGGAAATCATGATTTGTAATAAAACATATAGGCTTTTTATTACTTAAAAATTTACAAGAGCACACACAAATTTCCAAAGCATGAAACATCTTAAAATATATTTATATCACATTATATAAAAAAATTTATTGATTGACATCCATAAAGTACAAACTGTTGATGACATTGGTGATTTCTCAAACATACATATCCATTGCTAAAAGGTAATCGATGATTATTTGACGAAACGTGGTGATTTTCTTTTATTTTAATTGGTAGAATCCAAGATTGAAGACTGTTAAGGATAAGTTTTCTAGGTTTGAGAATATTTCTATAGTATATTGCAATTATTTGAGTGAGTTTTATATCCTTCAATTGTATTAATTACCTAATTAAAGTTATTTATGTGCATTTTCTAATGCTTGTTTATTAATATTTATCATTAATTCTTGTTGAATATGTATCTGCAAAAATCAATAATTAATTGTTCACTTGACTATTTTGTTTTTGTTTTTGTCTTAGGGGTTTATTATATTCATGCACTTTTGTTTATTTATTTTATGTCTAATTGTGTACAACTGTTAGGAATGATTTATATTGATTGTTGTGCGGTCTCTTTTTATCCATATGTGTGTGTGTGTGTGTGTGTTTGTGGATGATCAAGAAATCCCTACCCTTCTCATAGGATCTCTTTCTTATAAAAAAGTGATGTTGATGTTCTTTGTATTCTATTTGAAGTAAGAGGCAATATGACATTTAGTTAATTACTACAAGGTAACTAGAAATTTCAGTTTGAAGAGATTGAGCAAGATGAAGCCTTGTGCATCTTGTTTTCTAATAACCATTTGCTCAGTTAAAATATTCAATTTAATTCATGTAAGAATCTTATTCGTGAATCCACACAAATCACCAAGGACAAAAGGATACAATGGGAATTTCTTATAGAAAGCCTCGAATCATATGAGAAAACTAGTAGCAAAGATATATGAGTTCTTCCAACAAGGCAAAATGTTAAAGGAAATTAACAAAACCTACATCACCCTCATACCAAGGGTACATGCCACTAACTCTCTTAAAGAATACATGCCTATTTCTTTTTTTTTCAAAAATTAATTGATTCTTTAATAAACGGTTAGTATACAACAGGTATGTAATTATACTAGTATAATACAAAAGAATTAGATTACGAGGTCATAATGGTTCCTATGATCAACTTAGTCCAATGCTCATCTCCTCCTTATGCTAGTAATTAGGTTATCCACAATTCCCCTTGCTAGCAGGTTGAGACGGGTATGAAGTGTCACCTCCTGAAAAATCTCTGCACTTCTACTTTGTTGTCTAAAAATTCAGTAATTTCTTTCTTTCCAAAATTGGTAAACCATTGAAACCCAACTTATCCTAAGTACTTTGTAATCTACCTAGTTTCCCATCCTCACTTTCACTAGCCAACTAATAGTTTCCTCCCATGAATCAATTGAATAATAAGTGTTCAGAGTTGCTTGCAGCCCTCTCTAAATCTTCCTTGTGTAGTTACATTTGAACATATTGTGTTTCAAACTTTCCAGTTCCATATAGCATAACTCACAATTCAAAGAAATAATTTTAAACTTAAGTTTGTCCTTCGTAGGTAGTCCCCCTATTCCCAACCAAAGGATAAATCAATGTGTAGATCTAATGTCTTTAAAATCCCAAACTAGTGTAACCTAATATTCACTATAGGTTGTTGATCATTTTACTAAAACAGTTTGTATTTTTATAATAAACTGAACTAATTTTCCTATCGTTCACTTAATTTCATCTTGTTTCCTTTATTGGCATCTTCGTGCTTGGTTCAGAATGAGATCAACCCCAACTACTATGGAAAGGCCAAATCCACTGGTTATTTTCTATAAAACTGCTTACTTTAGTGTTGGAAGTCACCAATCGTCTTATATCTTATAGCTCCTCGACCTTGTATAAATATCCCCTACAACGTCAGTAATCAAACCAAAAAAGAGTTTTATTACCATCCCTAATTTCATGGAACACTAAGCTTTGCATTCACTGTCTTATGCTTAAGATTTCCTTAAGGATTCCTGACAAGTCTTACTTTGTCTTCAAATTCCAAATGCTTTCATTTTTATGGTCACATTATGGATCAATTTCACCCATAAGTTCTCCTTTCTGCTACACAACCACCATAGATTCTTCTTTAGACATGCTTTATTGAGCTCCCTTGAAGAATATAATCCTAATCCTTCATGCTTCTTTGGTCGACAAATTTTGCTCTAACTAATCTTCGCTTTACATCTTCCTTGATTAGAGCCATTCTATTGAAACTCCATAGTCTTCTGTACACTTCCTTGAGTATGAATTTGGGTATAAGAAGAAGAACTATTTCTTGTTGTAACATCCTATATAAAGTAATAACCAAAATTCTTGTTCAGGGGATAAAATTTGTGCTTTGAAACATCCTAGACCCATCCTATAAAGTCTACATCTAAAGGAGACCCATAGGTAAAATATTATGTTACCCTAAGAGTTATTTAAGAACTATTTAAGGAAAAATTTCCCAAAAACTATGGAATGAAAATCAATTTTTAAAAAAAGGCTTATGACTTCTTGGATTGGAATTTCTTGACTAATATTTTATAGGCACTAAATTTTCCCACTTAATTCATTCATTGGAACACACAATGCTTCTCAACTGCCTCCTATAGGATACTCATAAATGAAAAACCAAACAAGCTAATTAAGGGAGCTAGGTGCCTCAAATAAGGAGACCCCTTATTACCTTACTTATTCACCTTAGCTATTGAGGTATTGGTAAGGCTAATCAAAGAAATGATAAAAAAGGACATTCAATTCAAATATCATGCCAAATGTAAGGGAATAAAAATCACATATCTCTTATTTATAGATGACCTAATCCTATTCTCTAAGGTAGACGCTAACTACTTATATGCCTACTTATAACTATTCTCAACCTATTCTAGTCTGTGACAGGTCTTATTATTAATAAGCAATAAAGCTACCTCATCCTACCATCCAGTGCAAAACATAATATTAGATGACTTAAACAAATCACTAGTATAAAGGCAACTAAGCCTCTTATCACTTACTTGGAAGTGTATATTGCTACAAAAAAAAACCTTCTCACTCTAATTTAAAACCTCTAATGGAGAAAATGAATGTGAGAATTTCCAGTTGGGGTTCACAATGCCTATTCCTAGCAAGCAGAGTTATACTCATTAAATCCATATTAAGTAACTTGCACATATATTGGAGTTATTGGCCCCTGAAATTTTTTTTCTTGTTAAATTAAGCATGATTTAGATAAATTATGAGGTCTTTAAGGGATTATTTTGCGGAGGTAATTATTATTTTAATGTTGGTAAGATTTTATGACATAGATTAAGTGAATTGAAGCATTGATGTTATAAGAATGAATGAAGGGCATTGTTGGAAGTTCACTTAAGAACATAAGACATAAGGCATTAGGCAAGGGGAAAAATAGATATTACACAGTTATTAAGGGTATAAAAAGAAGAAGAAGATATTGTTTTGGTTGAAAAAGAAGAAGAGAACGAGAATGAAGGAAAGAA
>JANKYE010000010.1:4046322-4056852 GCA_032467995.1 Erythroxylum dillonii
CCGCAATCGTTGTAAACTGATTTATATGTGAACTTTCTGGTTACTGTAAAGGATTGTGAAATGATTGTAATAACTGCAAATATTTTCTACTGTCTACTGTTTTTGCTGCGCTAATGTATATTTGTTTCAAAAAAAATGTATACCGAGTTTTACTGACTGATGTAATACGCCACCCTCGCGGGGCACGGACTCGGATAACACCAACGATATCGGGTTCGGGTCACTCGGGAGTGGGGTGTTACAAAAAACCTAACCACGCATAGCAACCGAAAACTTCACAACTTGTGGCGAATCCAAGCTACCCATGGTGGAAGTCAGCGATGAAAATGGAAGGTAAAAACTATATGAAAATTGTCCCCAGGAAACCCGAAGGGAACCCTGGGCGGTGAGGCCGTGCGTGCTTTTATTCTCTCTTCGCTTCTGTCTCCTCTCTCTTTCTGTCGATGAAGTTCAATCAATCCCCCGTAACCTAATTTGGAAAGGTTTATATAGGATGGATTGGGTCGGGTCAGTACAGTGAGTAAAATTTCCATTTAAAGTCCGGATATCCATCTGCACGTCGCGACGAGTTAATTAATGGACGTCGCGACGTGCTATTCTTGCTTGCTCGCCACGACAGGTTAATTAATGAACGTTGCGACGTGCTATCGCGTGTTGATGTGCCGCGACCTGGGAATTAGTATACGCCGCGACGTGTCTTCTTCTTGATGCGCTGCGACGTGATAATTAAGTTTCGCCGCAACATTAGTTCACGCTGCGACGTGCCTTCTTCTTGATGCGCCGTGACGTCCGTGGAGGAGCTCACGTACTGTTGACTTTCTGAACCTTTTGACTCTTTTTTTTCTCCTACATTATAAAATAACAATTTGCAATATCAATTGTCCTTAGAAAAATTATAATGCAATTAATGTCAATTTGCACAATTTTACTAAAAAATTGCATAAAACATAAACTTACTGTAAGGGACTAATTTGAACACAAAATCATGAATTAAGAGTCAAAAAGTACATTAACAGCCATGAAAGTGCAGCCAATTTATATGATAAACTTGGGCTCAATCAATGACCTACCATCCACAAACAAATGGGCAAGAAGAAGTGTTAAATAGGGAAATCAAATCAATCCTTGAGAAAATGATGAGCCCAAATCGTAAAGATTGGAGCCAATGACTTAATGATGCTCTTTAGGTATATAGAACCACATACAAGACACCGATTGGCGTGTCTCCATATTGACTAATTTACAAAAAGTCTTATCATCTTCTAATGGAAACTGAACATAAATCTTTTTGGGCAATCAAGTAATGCAATATAAAAATGGCAAAGTGGGTGAACAAAGGAAATTGCAACTGCAAGAATTGGAAGAGCTTAGGCTTAAATCTTACGAGAATGTAGAAATTTACAAGGAAACGACTAAGCTATTTCATGATAAGATGATTGCTAGAAAGAATTTTGTTGTTAGACAAAAAGTTCTCTATCATTCACGAATTAATCTTTTCCTAGGTAAATTACATTCCCATTAGATTGGACCTTTTGTCATTACTAATGTGTTTCCACATGGTGCAGTTGAAATTAAAAGCCTATAGATGAATAAGTAGTTCAAGATCAATGGTCATAAATTGAAACCCTTTTATAAAGGATTCCAAGTGGAAAATATGGAAGTGATAGGGTTAGAAAACCTTCATTATGAAGATTGAGTGACATTTGATTTGAGCCAACAACATGAAACAAAGCACTTTTTGGGAGACAATATAAGGGAAGTCCATTTCTTTTCATTTACATTCTCACATTCGTTACTTATGTTAAATGCTCCATTTCTTACAGTTGATGTTAAATTAGAGACAATGTAAGTTTTAAGTGTAGGGGTGGAGATCTTTGTTTTTATGCATGTTTTTTAGCTTGTTTGTTACTTATATGTGTTTCTTAGGTGTTATCAAAATAAAACAATCACATGAACATTTTATGTTTTTCTATTGCTTTTAAGACTATATAGTCATAATTAGAGAGTGAATTGAATAGAGAAATTAATGGCAACTTGAGCATGTACTTTTACTCTTGTGATTGGTCAATATAAGTTATCTTTAGAAGAGTAGTGACTAGTGGTAGACACAAGTTAGTGAGATTTTGAGCCTTTATAGACTGACACATCCATATTAGTCTCATTGTCTTTTGTCTATATATGACCTTCATGACATGTACATCCTAATTTTGCTTTGATTTTCTATTCAAGATCACATTTTTATCAAATTCATTAATATGGAAATGATATAGGCGTTCTTTGTTTCATGGTTATATTAGCCAAATAACTTACCTATTGATATGAATTTTCCTTATTAAACCCCTTTGACCTTTATTTGCCTTGTCTATTTTGTGTTATCCATATTACATGCCTTACACCTAACCAAATGTCCTACCCAAGCCTTAAAGCTAGTGGAACATTTGTTAATTGTTGATGATTGTAGATGTACCAAAGTATAAATGATGGGGTGTACATATATGTGGGTTGGTTATAATTACTAGGATGTCATTTTTTGTCTTATTAATGAGATAAAACGTTGATGTAGCTTCTTTCAATTATTATTAAAAAATAAAAAAGAAAAAGAAGAAAAAAATATTTAAATAAAAGTATCAAGGAGGAAATGTATGCAAAGTTATTTATAATTAGTTTTTTCTCCTATAATTGTATAGAATGAGTGATTTGAGTATGATGCATGTGAGGTAAATGTTGTTTTGACGGATCCCCATCAATTGGTTATGCTTCATATGGTTTATAGTGTGAGAGCATGAACTTTAGCTGTGAAACATAGTTTTTACATTCATAGTTTTGAGTGAATGTTATTTCTATGCTTAATGTTATATAGATGTTACTTTTTCTTTACTAGCTTTAATAGCTTTTAAGCTACATTATCCAAATACATCTCACCTTAATCTTTTTCCACATTGCAACCTTAAAAAGTCCTTATATTCATGATTATGAATGTGAATCTTAACTGTGGAGAAATGAAATGATATGCAAAGTTGTGGAATGTCTTGATCATTAATGGTGTAAGAGTGTACCGATGGATCAACGTTATTTAAACACACTTTGTCCAAGTTTTCCACTAGATTGCTCAGTTTCTAAAGGTGATGATTGTTGATTGATCATGACTAGAGGAATTTAATGTTTAATTCTTGCTATCATTTTGAAAGTTATTTCTCTTCACTTACGGATATCTATTCTTAGGAAATATGGAAATCGTGAAACTGCTTGGTTTGTGACTTTGATTTTATTGTTTTGCCGAATAATAGTCAAAAGATAAGCATGGGGAAATTTTATGTGTGCTTAATTGTTTTACATTCACTTCTTAACACTTAGTGATTATTGTTAACAAATGCTTTCATTTTAATTCATATTTGATTTTAAGTACAATTGGGAAGCATAAGAGCTAAAATGAGTTAAGAGCATACTCCTTGAGCCAACTTATTGATATCCAAACTCAATTTTCCTTTTGGAAGAAGAAAGAGATGGAGTAAAATGACGATTGGCCATGAAATTACAAGAAGTACAAAATTTTAGCAAAACCTGGGAGATACATGACTGTGTATATACTTATATAGCCGTGATGCAAAACTTTGAAGATATACAACCGTGTATAACTTATACATTTGTGTAAAGATTTGGAAGATAGCTTTGAGCTTACACGATTAGGTACACAGTTGTGTATAACGAGTTAAATTTTTTTGACTTATACAGTTTGATACACAACCATATGTCAAACCATATATATGCCCAGAAACGTCATTTTTCATATAAATAGAACACTATGATGGCAAATGAAAGGGAATCAAATTTGGACTTTGTGAAGAGCAGAAACCTACTCTTTTAAGACACCCATAGAGGGCTAAGCTTCCCCAATCTGATTCGGAGGTGAAATCAATGTCGAGGAGCGCATCTAAGCATATTGTCTTTGTGTATCGTTGTCCTTACCCTCTTTTAAGGATTGTTTACATTATTTTGTGCTTAGTGAATTGGGTAAATGCTCTATTGAATTGTTTTTATGTAAATCCATTGCTAGAATCTTAAATAAGATACGTAATCATTGCGTTTGGATTCATTTGTGGTAACTAATGACATTGGATCATTAAAGATAATGTAACATAGGCTAAATAATTTGAACTTGTGTGATTATTTCTTATATTGATTTGTTTTCCTAATCATAAAGTGGCTATCTAACTAAATCTAAAGAGCTTGTTTTAGGTTGTTCGATAGTTATGTTCAATTAAAGAGCTTGTTTTGATTGAACGCATCTAAGGAAAAACTAGGATTAACAAAGTTTGTTGTTAATTCACGATCAATAGTTATAAGAGAGGCATGAAAACAATAATACAATGACGTAGTGTAACACCCACACACCCCTTGGGAGGATATGCAAGTGTCACACAAAACAGAACTGAAACATTCCAAATCATAGCAAACATTCCTTATAAACATAGATTTGAGAAACTAAAAAAAACATACATTACATGCAATTAAATGTTATTTTATAAACAAAACATTTCATACATATTATGCTTAAACAAATCCAACCCGTTTTAAGGTTATTATATACCATTTACAAAAAAATACATTATATCTCATTACATTGAAATACAACTCAAAAACAGCTAAACATTTTCATAACAAAACATATTCTTCTTGACCATTGTAGTTGTCTTTGTCCTAGTCTCAAGCCTTCTTATCAGAACCTACATGGAAGCAAATCATTTGAATTTCTATCTCTTAATGTTAGGTGAATGTTTCTAACAATTGTCTAACATTCAAAGATATAAATTCAAATCATATCACAACAATCTATAATTGTTTATAATATAGAGTAATCCAAACATTATGTCTCAGAACATAATATGATTCATCATTTAATACAGAACATTCGTGCATCAGAACAAAACTCATAAATATCATAACAGAATGTACAAATATCATAATTGAATAACAGAATATGATATAATCCATTCAAATCAAGGTATGAATTATGTCAGAAGAGAACTTGTTTTGTATCATATCAGAACTTATCTTTTATCAGAAGACAATTTGCTTATATCAAAACTAAGCATGTATCAGAATACAAAACAAGTAAGATTGCTAATCCTTTTTACAAAAGTGGGTAACCGGACCAAAATAGAAGATACCATGTTTGGTATCTTGGAACAGGAGACACTGTTGTGTCAAATATCAGGAGACACTGAAGTGTCAATATTAAGAGACACCGAAGTGTCAATATCAAGAGATACCTTAGTGTCACAGGGGTAGCTACAGACCCTTCTAGGTATGCCTATTTACCTAAGACTAGTATTTAACAGTTTTAAAACAAACCATTTAGAATTCAGAATTTCATATAAATGATGTAGTGCATATCATATGACCTTATTCATTTGATCAAACTTAACATGTCTTATAAATACAAACATATGCATTAAAGTATCAATAAATGTATTGAGTCATCATACATTATGTATATTCACATAATTAGAAAGCACTTCCAATACAATCCCAATTATCAAACTCCTCGAACAATTGATGGTCCAGAATTACCACAATATTATAACCACATAATAGTGAAATAATCTTATGCCCAAATTGAACATCTTCATTCCCACTTGAACAAACTCATGATACCTTATAAATATAAGCATTTACATCAACATATCAATAGAACATTAAGTCATTACATAATACATATAATCATTCAAGTTCCCAATTCACAAACATTCATAACTAACACATCACTTTTATCATTTAAATCACTTTTATGTTCATAAGTATATTTCATTCCTTAAACAAATAATAAGTTCCAAAATTAGATACTTTGTTATCTAATAACACCTTATTTAATTTATTACTTCAATTAAAAATCCAAATCTTATTCAAACTTTAACTAACTTATTCCACAACAAACTAGGTTCATTTTCAAGCTCATTTAATTCCATTTAAACCATTATTAAGTACCTTAACCTTATATAGTCCAATAATTTTCTAAAACCAATATTTTCCACTTCTTAAGTACTTCCCACGACTGTGGGAATGAACCTTATAAATCCCGTGGTCATGGGATGAGTGAATTGTTTCCAAAACTTGATTTCTTTATTTCCATTCAACATACCTTCACCGAAGTCCATCAATTTCACTTCAATTCTACCTTATTCATGCTTCAATACCTTATCAAATTCATGTACAAACCAATTCAATAATCATTCATAAAGTAATTTATAAATTAATACCTTCCACACATCAAAATCAAACCAGAAGTTGTCCTACAAAGATAATTTTTCCAGCATTCATTTATCATCATCTTAACACATATTTCAAGCCAATTCAATTATCATAAAACTTGTAATAATACAAGCTATCAAGTTTAGTAATCCCTTACCTAATTACCTTCAAGTTCCTTCTTCAAAGAACTAATCAAACCAGCCCTTATGCAATCAAAGCACTTTCGAAATCTAGATAAATGTAAGAAGATCTTAACACTAAGATGATAACAACATAGAAGGTAATATAAAGTAGCTTTTTTGATGCAGTAACTTACAAGAAATCCAAGAGAAAATGATCCTAAGAACTCTAGAAGTTGAGAGGAAATGAGAGAGTTTCGGTGGAGAGAGGACAAGATAGTGAAGAATAAGCAAAACAATTGCTCCAGCAGAAACTTGCCTCTTCCATTGCTAGGTGTCACCAAATTGTAACAACATGTGTCACTAGGCATGTTCTTAATTTATCCCACATTAGAGCTGCCAAATGTCAACAATATAATAAGCCATTTGTTACTCACATATTGCTGCCACTTGTCAATTTACTAACTATGCCATTTGTTAATGCATCAACTATGTCAAATGTCACTAACTCATAGGCTTAGTCATTCCAATTTTCATGCACCAACTTATCTTGCGACTTGACAATTTTTCTAGTCCAAATGTAAATTTTAATACCTCAATTCTCTAATGGTATCAATTAATTCAAATCCACTGAGTATGATCAGTTAAACCTAAAATTCAAGTCATATGCAATTCTCAATCATATCACAATTTTTAACACCTATCATACATGTACTTTCATGAACATGTAACATTCCAACAAGGATACAATTTGGGGCCTTACACGTAGGTTTATTTGTGCTTAGGTTGGGATTGATATGAGAATCAGATTCTAACACATTCATCACTTTTGATTTTTTTCTTTAATTTGCTTTCCAACATTCAAATTTTCTTTGTTATCTTAATTACTTCAAACCAAAGCAACCTTTTATACAAATAAATACAATTTAGAAAGGTGAATTGATTTAATATCTATGGGATCAACCTAGACTCATTACTCGCTATAGTGTTAAGTTTAGTTATTTTGTGTATTGTTACGACGCGCGACTAGTTAAACAAAATAAGATTTTAATTCATGATTTTAGTGATAACAAATCATGCTTTTATTATTTCTTTAATCTTTATTGATATTGGCTAGTTAATTCTTCAAAGACACAAGTAAAATGTTAAAGATCAAGTTTGATTAAAGGAAAAAATGATAAAAGGATTAAAATAAACAAAGTGGGTACATTAAATATAATTCAAGAAAGTTTCAATGGAATTTAAGTCATATGGACCAAGAAGAAGAAAGATTGAAATCATTTTATGTATAAAAATTATCATAGTCTTTCTTTTAATCTTATCTTAATCATTTAATTTTACAAAAAAAGATTATTAATCATTTTAGTGAATAGGAGCTTAGTCATTGCATGATCATTTACATATAGGTATGATGCATAATTCATTTAGTAATTAAAAGACAATTTGTCATAAACTTTAAAGAAAACCTCTTGATTTTCAAAAAACTTTAGGGAACTTCTTTTAAATGGTTTTAAAATGATTTTTTATTAGGTGTGTTTTATATTTGAAAAGGCTTAGGAATTAAAGTTAAAATTATTTTCTACATGGGTTTGATTAGTCAAAGTGTTTTGGTTAGCTAAATAGATATAAGAACAAAAAGAAATAAAATAGTTAACTTTTAATTAACTAGATCATCGGCTAATTAATATACTAACTAGTGAACCATTGGCTAGCCAATAGACTATGATCGACTAACAAATGTTGAGTTTCAAATGTTATAGAGAAAAGGTTTTGGCTAGTCGATACCCTAATTGAAGGATGTCTAGCTAGCCAAAGATAGCGATCAGATAGCTACACCTATCCAAAAACCAGTTGTTGTTGACATACCATAATTAAGTCATGGGAGGAATCTTTGCAATATTAGAGAATTGTTAAGAGCCTTAAAATGCTAGAGGGTACACATACATGTTACATAATATATATTAAACCCTAATTCATTGATGTGAGAAGGAAAAGGAGGTTTTTGAGTTTTACATGCTTATGCAATTTTTTTAATTAGGAAAATTGATAAGATACACAAGGTGTGGATTCCTTTTATCCTGGAACAAGAGCTATAAAGGGTTCCCCTCCACCTGTGGGAAAGAAGATATTGTATAGAGGGTTTCTCTTCACTCATTTAAAGAAAAAAAAATAGTGATTTCCTAAATAGAACTTAAGGAGTAGAAATAAGCTAAGGGTTGTTCGGAAAATCTACTTTAAATTAGTTTTATGTCTATTTTCCTTCTCTCTTTTATAATTTTTGTGATATTTTTATGACTATCTTATATGAATTTCTCATACCCATCAAATATAATAAGAAATTCATTCATTAGTATTCAAATGGTCAAAAAGTAAACACATAATTTTCCTCTCCTCTTATATGCCATTACATATCCAATAATTGGTATCAAAGTCAGTCTCATTCAACCTCAAACCCTATGTATTAGTAGGACTTTCACTGGGTATTGTTATCTCAGAGTGAGACTTATTCATTATGCATAGATTTTTAGTGAAATTGAGTGAGACTTATTCTCCTGGAAAGGCCTTGAGAAAAGTAAAACCATGAGGGCTTGGTTGGGCCAAGGCCCAAAGTGAACAATATCTGTAAGCGGGTGATCTGGGATGTTATAGGTGGTATCAGAGCTGGTACCTTGAACCATTGTGCTAGCTAGGCTGGACTGCAAAGAGGGCAAGGCCCTTAAGGGGGTTGGAGAGTGTGAGATCCCACATCGGTTAGAGAGGGAAATGAAGTACGCCTTATAAGGGTACAAATACCTCTCCTTTACAGATGCATTTTCCATGACCTAATGCACCGAATCCTTTCGAAACTCTGAGGTTAAATGTGCTTGGGTGAGAGTAGTTCTAGGATGGGTGACCTCTTGGGAAGGCCTTAGGAAAAGCAAAACCGTGAGGATTTGGCTGGGCTAAGGCCCAAAGCGGACAATATCTGTAAGTCGGTAATCTGGGATGTTACAAGTGGTATCAAAGTCGGTACCTGAACCATTGTGCCAGCTAGGCTGGACCCCAAAGAGGGTAGGGCCCTAAGTGGGGTGGAGAATGTGAGATCCCACATCGATTGGAGAGGGCAACGAAGTACGCCTTATAAGAGTACAGATACCTCTCCCTTACAGACGCGTTTTCCATGGCCTAATACATCAGATCTCATCAGAACTCTGTGATTAAATGTGCTTGGGTGAGGATAGTTCTAGGATGGGTGACCTTTTGGGAAGACCTCAGAAAGGCAAAATTGTGAGGGCTTGGCTGCGCCAAGGCCCAAAGCGGACAATATCTGTAAGCGAGTGATCTGGGATATTACAATAAATGACTACTTCTTTTAGAGAAATAGGGTGAAAATCTTTCTTATAGGCAAAGATTTTATTTTATAGAAAAATATAATGAATAGTTAGGGGAAGAAAAATGAGAATAATCTTATGCATTGAATAGTAAGGAAATTCACATTTTTCCATGTTAAATATATATGTGCTATCTAATGTTTCAATGTGTCAAAATGTTTATGCTATTTGGTACATTCATGATTGATTGTAATAACGATATTATTATTAATGATATTGATATCAATCATGATAAGCTTAATGAGACTATAGATTAAAATAAAGAATAAAGCAAAAAGAAGGAGAAAAGTCTCAGAAAGAAGAGAGAATTAAAGGTCATAGGATGATATAAGAGATTCTGAAAGTAGGGAATTGGATAATGAGGAGGCACACATATGCTTTATGGCAAGTAATAATGACGTATCTTCTAACTCAATTTCTCTTAATGATAATGATTTCAATAAAATGATGACATTAAGCTTTTATATGATGATATCATTGAATGTTTAGAGACTATAAATATAAACAAGAAAGAAAATATCTTTAAAATATAAAGAGGATCAAAAACTCTTAAATGCGTGCACAGTTGAGAATGAGAAATTGAAATATGATATCTATGACATGATAGATTCTAATAATCTAGCTAGTTATTACTAATGATTAAATGAATGATTTGTCACATAAGAATGATACATTGAAGAAAGAAATCAATTTCCTAAAAAATCATTATCTAAGTTCATTTTAGGGATAAATTGAATAGCATACTTGGAGCCTAAAATAACTCAAATGATAAGTATAAGATTGGCGATGTA
>JANKYE010000010.1:4067729-4084839 GCA_032467995.1 Erythroxylum dillonii
AGTGATAAAAATATAACTACACTAACATTAACAATTAAGCAAGTTTTTGTTTTTATTTAAAAGACAAATATAAATAAAAAACTGAAAAATAAAAGTAGAACTAAACGACTATATAGTTATTACTTTATGAAATTACATAATTATTTTTTATTATTGTAATTATTAAAAAAAGTAATTATTGGAATGACATGATTATTTTTATTATTATTGTAATTATTAAAAGGAAATTATAAATGAACAAAAGAAAAGAAAAGTAAAAACACGAGAGCTCATTGTTGTTTCACCAATATATGCCCCCCACAAATATTACAACCCCAAAAGCTAGAAAAAGGTACGTAATGTTGCTGCCCCTCGCTATCAGATTCGCATGCAGCTTGTTGCCGAAGGTATGTACTAATCATTCATTACAAAGGAGGACACAATGATGGAATTTACTTTGGAAGATACCTTATAGCTTGCTTGCATGAGATCGTGGGGTCAAATGATTGTACCATTTAACTTTATCACTTTATCTTTCTGTCTTCTTTTCCCAATAGTACTTGAAAAATTCCAACAAGCCACCCATTAACTTGCTCGATAATTTGACTTTTTATATATATGATGTACTGGTGGGAATCACCGCCACGTTTGATTGGCCAATAAGTTCGATTGATGGTTTCGGTCTCTTGGACTGACCCACCAGCATCTTTAACACAGAAACGTACATAGCAAGGTATCATCCATGAATGTGTTCTCCAATGCATGAAACTTGCATAGCAAGGTACTGAATTAACAATTTTCGTTTATTGTTTATGCCGCACCAACAAATTCTTGACACATTATTTTGCAATATCTTTCCCTTGCTACCCCTTCTTTCTACGCTATTTTGTTCATATTGAGGGCTCTCTTTACTCCTCTTTAATTTGCTTACTATCTCTGTTTTAAAAATCGGACCGGACCGGACCGGCCGGTTCGACCGGTGACCGATCGATTATCCGGTCCAGTTCATCCTTAAAAATCGGTTCTTAATTGAACCAGTGAGAACCGGTCAATTAATCGGTTCGACCACTTGTTCAATAAATTTTTTATTTTTTCTTATTTTTTATTTTTGGTATATTTTTGTATTTTTTAATATTATTAATATTATATATAATTAAATATAATTATTACATAATTATGACGTCACACCGGTTCGACCGGTCAAACCGGTGACCAATAAGACTTCCGGTTCGATGACCGGTCCGAGTTTCAAAACACTGCTTACCATCCTTCTTGAAGCCATATCCTTCTTCTTTATCCATCTTGCTCTGTTTTTTTATTAATGCCATTTATAGAAACATTTCTTCACTAAACTTGACCTTAGAAAAATTTTCTCCCCTACCTTTCTTTGGCCAATCCTTACTCACTTATCCTCCTTGCTTTATTCCCAATGCTTCTACTCTTTCCACTAACAACTCCATCCCGTAGTCATCTAAAATCCTTAAACCTACTAAGTATGGGGCCTTATCCCTCATTTTCATCTAAGGCACTGCTCTTACCAGGTCTTTCTCCTCGTGTGGCAGAACTGCTCCTTAGGATCAACCTATCAGAAAACCCCGGTCACAAGCATTAGGGATAACTAAGGTCCAATATTGTCCTTTGTTCTCATCCAATGGCAAGTTCATTATTGCCCCTCCCCCGTAGGTTCTTAGGGAAGGAGCCTAGAAATGAAATGCTGTAAGTTTTGGTTTTTTCATGGGCACGAAGCCTTCATTTTCACCTATCAATACTTAGTCTCTGTTGAACACAACAATAGAGACACTTTCGATGAACTCTTAGAAGGGGGAAAATGAACACTGAATGTTCATAAAAAAATATTGCACATATAGAGTGTGGAAAGAAAGACAACAGAAATAAATATATTGACACAGTTGAAACTATTACACTTTAAATTAGAAAATCACATAAATAGATGGAATGTAAATGCCTTTTTAAAGGTTAAGAGGAAATGACACATTGCCCACTCACTCCCACACAACTTAACTAAATACTTAAAAAAAGAACAAACAAAATAACCGTTTATTAAACAATTCAAATATGAAAAGTAGCAATATAATTTGTTATAATCAACCTAATTCCAAACTCTGTGACAAAATAACAATTAGCTAAAGATTCAGTGAATTGGGTTAGTATTACACTTCAATGGTCTTAAGCCTAATGGAATTCTTTTGGTCTAAAGGAAGTCTTGATCAATGAAGACAACATGTTCTTATTTAGAATTGAATCCTAAATTCAAGCTCACAAACTAATAAAGGTTGGTCCTTAGCATTTCAATTTTGGACCGCTCTTCCAAAAAAATGAAAACCTGGGATAAGCTTGAGTACTTGAGGCAGAAACATGTACCTCTACAGAAAAATGTTCACTATATTCCCCTCAAATATTGGACTATAAAGGGGTTGAGCTATTTATCGAGCTTTATTGGGAAATTGCTTTGATTAGATTACGCAATAATATTTAAATCTAGAATAAGTTATATTAAACATGTGTCCTAGAAAATATTGAGAAAAAAATACTAGAGATAATTACCATCATAAGGACAGATGGAGGAAACAAATTGAAGATAAGGTGAATTTATCCTTGTCATGGAGACCAAAAAATTACAAAAAGAATGAATGTTAGAAACCTATAAATCGTAAATTTGAGACATGGTTCTCTAATGAGATGGTTCACATAAATACAATAGGAAAAATAATGCATCTTAGTAAAATTAAGAGGATAAGCAATAAGACAGACCCTTAAACTTAGATGTAAGAGAGAATAATAACTTAGAAAATAATACTAGTGAACATATAGACGTACCTGGAGTCCCAAAAACTTCTAGTAATAGGAAAAAATGTATAATAGGAAGCACTACATAGTTACTAGACAAGGATTCAAAGATGGCATATTATTGCAGTATCACCAAGGTCCTTTAAAAGAAAAACAAACCTTAACATAGCTGAGGAAGTTATCAACACTAATCAAGATAATAAACAGTAGCTTCAAGAGGAAAGCACATAATTCAAAAGGGTATCCAAAAGGAAATTAGGTAGGAAGAAAAAAGCTTCCTCAAACTCCAACTGATGTCTCTGCTCAAATGAAACATAAAATGTCTTAATGTTGAGCAAGTTTTATATATAATAAAACTCCCAATACCCATAAGTATACGGATCGTAATTGTAGTATCGAAAGGTATCGTTCCCATAAGGATGATGCAAGAACCAACTCGAACCTAACTTTCTCTAAGGTAACAAGAAATTGTTTTTATCAAATAAATTGAAACAAAAAACAAACCAAAGCGAACACGCAAATAAGAAGTGAGCTGGCAATTAATTTAGGGTTTCATCAAGGATTAATGCTAGGACTTATTCTTCCTTTATTTTGGTTCTTTAACTAATATTACTAGTGAACACATAGACATACCTGGAGTCCCAAAAACTTCTAGTCATAGGAAAAAATGTATAATAGGAAACACTACATAGTTACTAGACAAGGATTCAAAGATGGCCCATATAATTGTAGTATCACCAAGTTCCTTTAAAATAAAAACAAACCTTAACATAACTGAGGAAGTCATCAACACTAATCAAGATAATAAACAGTAGCTTCAAGAGGAAAGCACATAATTCAAAAGGTTATCCAAAAGGAAATTAGGTAAGAAGAAAAATGCTTCCTCAAACTCCAATTGATGTCTCTTCTCAAATGGAACATAAGATGTCTTAATGTTAAGCAGGTTTTATATATAATAAAACTCTCAATACCCATAAGTATACAGATCGTAATTGTAGTATTGAAAGGTACCGTTCTTATAAGGATGATGCAAGAACCAACTCGAGCCTAACTTTCTCTAAGGTAACAAGAAATTTTTTTATAAATAAAATAAAATAAATTGAAACAAAAAACAAAACAAAGTGAATATGCAAATAAGAAGTGAGTTGGCAATTAATTTAGGGTTTCATCAAGGATTAAAGCTTAGACTTATTCTTCCTTTATTTTGGTTCCTTAACTATTATTGATCCAATTATGTGTTTAATCCTAGATTTCCTAAAATATTGATTATTCTCTCTCAAGACCTAATTAATTAACCCTAATTAAATACGAAATTACTAGATTTGTAACCAATCGATTCACAAAACTTTTCCCTAACGATTTCGATTAGATCCAAAGCTATCTATTGGATAATTAAGTTTTTTAAAAAGATATCTCTTGATCTCTCTTCAAATGATTGTTAATTTAATATTTGCAGGACTTATTAACATGCTAACTCTCATTGCACAATCTAATTGATTACTTTGACTCACTCTCTCAATTTATTGTCAAGTATAAGCATTCATAATTATCACAAACTTTAGAATCAATAATAATCAAAGTCACAAAATAAATTCAAAATAAACCCTAATATGGAATTTAGAAAATCATGAACTTGTTAAACATCTTAGAATTCATATTACACATCAAGATTGATGAAATAACTAAAGGAAAAAAAAAAGAAAAACTTTGTTTAGGTCTTGATCTAAAAGGCTAGAATTCCTAGATGTTCTTCTTGATCTCCCACATTTTATCCACTTTGGTTTATTGGCTGTTGCATTTGTGAGTGTGTTTATGTTGTTAAATAGTTTATTAAGGACTTCGAGGTGTAACTAGGGTTTTCCACCTTTCATCAGTTCCAAAAATGGACCCAAACCCTAAAATAGATGGAAAAACTCGTGCCTTTATGACTTTCAAAAATTTCATGTCACGATCGTGACCTTGGTCTTGTAGCTTTATGCATGTCCAGCATCCTTGTTCTTTAATTATCTAATTTTCGAAACTAACAAGCACATCAAACACCTCAAGAAACATAAAATTAAGATTGAAATCATGCTCTAATCTACTTAAATAGTTAGAATATAAACAAAAACTCACATTAACACAATTATAAGCCTATACATATGGTAATCATCTAATAAACACCTAAAAACACACTAAAAAAACCTATAAAAATATAGTATAAACTATACCTATAAGCATCTCCACACTTAAACTTTTGCTTGTCCTCAAGCAAAAACAAAGAAAACAAACTCATATAAACCTACACATTTCATGGTTAAACACTTTGAATTAAATATAGATATTAATCAAAACATTAACATCCTATTTTCAAAGATCTATAATTAGTAATCAATTAAAAAAACTATCACTAAGTATCCCTTCATAATTTTTTTGCTATTCTCAAAGATCGGTAGGGTTTATTTATTGAAACACCATTATTTTAATTTTCTTTAATGTAACCTAGTTTTTTGATGCGAAGGAAAAAACCTTGTCATGAATGTCCCCCGATTACTCAACTTGTCCATGTTTGTTATTATTTAGCTTAGTTGAAATGTCATTTTAGCCTTTTAACGCAAAGACAAATATTTTTTCATGAATTCTTCCGATTACTTAGCTATATCACATTCTAAACTAGCTACCAGCTTTATTATTAATCCATTTTTTTCAAAAAGGGCCAATGGAATAGTAATATATATGTATATATATATATATGTGTGTGTGTGCGCCTACCTCATTTCTTTTTATTCAATCATCCTCATGAAAGGTTACTAATCATGCTAACACATTCAATTGACTTATAATTATAAATGCTTACAACAAATTTCCTAAATTAAACAAAATGAATGTCATATCCTAATTAACATGAATATCTAACCAAAGATACTTAAAATATAAAATTCATAAGTCAATATTCCTTTACAAATTAAATGACCATGTTCAGAACTAAGCTAATTCTATGAAATTATTTTCATTAACACATTTAAAAAGTTCACTCATATGCAACATATGTCCACACAATGCCAATTTATTAAAGCTAATATAATGTGATATGCAAAATTCACACATATGACATGCCAATGCATAATCCTCCTTATACTTAGACAACACATTGTGTAATACCCACATACCACTAGGAGGATATGCAAGTGTCACACAAAACAAAACTAAAACCATCCAAATCATACCAAACATTCCTTACATGCATTTCAACAACTCAAGCAAACATAAATTACATATCATTAAATATTGTTGCATACTGTACTTCATATAAAATGAACTTATCAAAATATATGCCTTAAACATAATCCATCCTGTAACAAGGTTATTACAAACCATTAAACAAAATACAAACTGTCTCATATTGTCAGATACAACTCAAAAACTCAAACAAAACAACTTCCAAAACAGAACACATTCTTCATTGGCCAATACCTCTGTTTTTAAACCCAGACCGGACCGGCCGGTCCGACCGGTGACCAGTCGGTGGTCCGGTCTGGTTTATCCTTCAAAACCGGCTATAAATTGACCCAGTCTGAACTGGTCAAAACTGGTCAATTGTCCGACCGGTCAGACAATTTTTTTTATTTTTGTATTTTTAAAAATTATATATAATTAAATATAATTATTGCATAATTATTATGTCACCGGTCGAACCGGTGACCAGTAAGGCCACCGGTTCGATGACCGGTCCGGGTTTTAGAACACTGGCCAATACGGTAGTCCTCGTCCCAATTTTTAAACCTTCTTACCAAAACCTCAACGGAGACAATACCACCATGCTAATCATATAACTTAGTAAGGAACAACTAAACATAATGCATAATGACAACTATTTCTATAGACGTCTAACATTCATATATATAGATTCAAATCATATCATAAAAATCTTTAATTGTTCATAATTCAGAGTAATCCAAACATTATGTCTTAGAACCAAATATGATTTATCAATCAATACAGAACATTCTTGCATCAGAATAAAACTCATAAATATCATAATAGAGTATAATCCTTTCATATCAAAATATGACTTATATCATAACAAAACTTGTTTTATATCAAATTAGAGATTATCTCTTATTAGAACAGAATTTGTTTTGTATCAAATCAGAGCTTATCTCTTATCAAAACATAGCTTGTTTTGTATCAGAACAGAACTTGTTTCGTATCAGAATAGAACTTGTTTTTATTAAAGCTGAACATGTATCAGAATAAAAAATAAGTTAGACTATTAATCCTTTTTACAAAAGTGGGTAACGAAACCAAAATAGAAGATACAATGATTAGTATTTGAATCAAAAGAGACTTAATACTCTGAAACAAAAGACACATAAGTGTCTAAAATCATAAGACACCGAAGTGTCTGGCACAGAAGACACCAAAGTGTCTGGTTACAGGAGCAACTGTAGACCCTTCTAGGCATGTCTATTTACCCACGACTAGGACTTAACAGTTTTAAAACAAACCATTTCAGATTTCAGAATTTCATGTAAATGATGTAGTGCATAACATATGACCTTATTCATTTGATCAAACTTAATATGCCTTATAAATACAAACATATGCATTAAAGCATCAATAAATGTATTGAGTCGCAATACATTATGTATATTCACACCATTAGAAAGCACTTCCAATACAATCCTAATTATCAAACTCCTCGAACAATTGATGGTCCGAAATTATTACAATATCATAATCACATGATAGTGAAATAATGCATAAGTATGAATTCATTTCCTCATGCTCAAATTAAAGTATGAATTCATTTCCTTTATCTCAAATTAAACCCATTCATTCTCACTCAAACTTATCATGCCTTATAAACATAAGCATTTGTAACAATGCACCAATGAATACATTAAGTAATTACATTTTACATGTACTCACCTAAGTTCCCAATTCTCAAACATTCATAACTTCATCACCTTTATTATTTAAAACACATTTGTGTTCATAAGTATACTTCATTCCTTTAACAACTTATAAGTTCCAAAATTAGATATTTTGTTCTCTAATAACACCTTGCTTTAAGTTATTACTTCAATTAAAAGTTCAAATCTTATTCAACCTTTAACTAACTTACTCTACATCAAACTAGGTTCATTTAACACCTTAATTAAGTCCAATTAAACCATTATTAAGTACCTTAACCTTATATAGTCCAACAATTTTCTAAAACCAAAATTTTCTCCTTCTTAAGTACTTCCCACGACTGTGGGAATAAGCCTTATAAATCCCATGACGGTTCACTCACCCACAACCTTCATTTTGTTTCCAAAACTTGACTTCTTCACTTCCATTTAACACACCTTCACCAAAGACCATCAATTTCACTTTAATTCTACCATATTCATGCTTCAATACCTCATCAAATTCATGTGCAAACCAATTAAAAAAATCATTCATTAAGTAACTTACAAATCAATATCTTCCACACATCAAAACCAAACCACAAGTTATCATACAAGAATCATTTTTCCAGCATTCATTTATCATCATCATAACACATACTTCATGCCAATTCTATTATCATAAAACTTGTATTAATACATACTATCAAGTTTAGAAATCCCTTACCTTCTTAACTTTAAATAACAATTCCAAAGAATCAGGCCAACTAGTCTTCTAAGCAACCAAACACAACTCCTAAACCAAAGTGCAAATTTCAGCAACAACATAACAATAACACAGAAAATAGCAAAACTTACTTCTTGATACAACAACTTACAAATATTTCAAGGGAAGATGATCCCAATTCAAGCAAAATTCCAGAAGTTGAGAGGAAATGAGAGAGTTTCGGTGGAGAGAATGAGTAAAGAAGGAAGAGTTACGGCAGAAACTAGCCAATGCATAAGGTAATGCCATGTGTAAAATGACTCAGCTTGCTCTAGGGCCACTTGTTACATAAAGACACAAGCCATATATCCTCTCCCTAGCTAGCACACATGTTCATCTATGAAGCTACCAAATGTTACAATTTAATTAAGCCACTTGTCACTCAACCAAAGTTGTCAAATGTTAATGAATCAACTATGCCAAATATCACTAACTCATAAGCTTAGATATTTCAATTTTTATGTACCAACTTATCTTGCCACTTGATAATTTTCCTAGTCCAAATGCACATTCTAATACCTCAATTATTTAATGGTATCAATTAATTCCAATTTACTAAGTAGGATCCATTAACCCAAAATTTAAGTCATATGCAATTCTCAATCATATCACAGTTTTTTAACACCTATCATATATTTACTTTAATATGCATGTAACATGCCAACTAAGGTACAATTTGGGGCCTTACAATTCTCTCTCCCTTAAAAGAATTTCATCCTTGAAATTCATACCTAATTAAAATAGTTGAGGATACTGAGGCCTCGTGGTCTCTTCTGGTTTCCATGTTGCTTCCTCGAGTCCATGGTGTTGCCAAGGTACTTTCACCAAAGGTATTTGCTTAATTCGGAGTTTTTGGACTTCTTTGGCTAAGATAGATACAGGCCCTTCTTCATAAGCCAAATCTGGTTGTACTTGAATATCTTGCACAAGAATCTTATATGTATCATCCGACCGAAATCTTCTTAATATCGAAACATGAAACACATCATGTAACTTAGCTAACTCTCTAGGAAGAGCTAATTGATAAGCTATTGGTCCAACTCTCTCAATAATCTCATAAGGACCAATGTATCATGGACTGAGCTTACCTTTCTTCCCAAATCGAAGCATGTGTTTCCATAGTGATACTTTCAAGAATACTTTATCTCCTACCTGATACTCAATATCTCTTCTTTTTAGGTCAACACATGATTTATGCCTATCACTGGCAGCGTCCTATCTTTGTTAAATAACTCAAACTTTTTCTTCAGTATCTTTCACAATATCAAGCCCAATCATCTTATCTTCACTTAATTCTGTCCAACACACTGAAGTTCTACACTTCCTACCATATATAGCTTCATAAGGCGCCATGCTAATGCTAGTCCGATAACTGTTGTTATAAACCAACTCCATCAGTGCAATATAATTATCTCAACTTCTCGAGAATTCTAACACATAACCCCGAATCATATCTTTTAATATTTGGATAATTCATTCAAATTGTCCATCTGCCTAGGAATGGAAAGCGGTACTGAACTTGACTTGAGTACCCAAATCCTTTTGCATACTTTTCCAGAATCTCGAAGTAAATCGAGGATCACGATCAGAAATAATAGATAGTAGCACTCCATGCAATGTCACTATCTCATTCATATATCTATCTGCTAGCCTATCCAAAGAATAATCAAGACGAACAGGCAGAAAATGAGCAGACTTGGTGAACTTATCTCTACAATCACCCATACAGCGTCATGCTTCCTTTGAAAAGAAGTCCAGTGACAAAATTCATAGTAATGTTATCCCATTTCCATTAAGGAATCGAAATAGGATGTAACAAACCGGATGGAACCTGGTGTTCAGCTTTAGCTTGCCGACATGTCAAACATTTGAACACATAATTCACAGCATCACGCTTCATACCCGACCACCAATAATACTGCTTCAGATCTTGATACATCTTATTTCTACTAGGATGCATAGTAAAGACAGTATTATGGGCCTCAAACAATAAATTTCTCTTTAATTCATCATTTGTTGGCACACACAATTGATCTTTATAATAAAAACCACCATCTCCTTTCACAAAAAAATTTAGTTTTTTTGCCTTCCCGAGTAGCCAAGATAAGTTATTGCAACTTATCATCAACTCCCTTAAAAAAAAACAGATCATCAACTCTTTAAGCATCACAGATTTCTTGCTTTAAGGTAGGCCTAGCTTTAAACTGGGCTATTAAAGCTCCATCAGATACAAGTCCCCATTCACCCTGCTGCACTAACAAAGCAGAATTGGTTTTCCAACTTAAGGCATCATCCACAACATTAGCCTTACCTGAATGGTAATCCACAATGCAGTGATAGTCTTTAACCAATTCCAACCAAAGCCGTTGTCTCAAATTATGTTCCTTCTCAGTAAGTGGATACTTCAAACTTTTATGATCAGTGAAGATCCTACACTTTCACCATATAATTAATGTCACCAAATTTTCAAAGCAAACACTACCATTGCAAGGTCAAGATCATGTGTAGGGTAGTTTTTTGTTCATGAGGTTTTAATTGCCTCGAAGCATATGCAACTACTTTTTCATCCTGCTTCAAAACATAGCCCAAACCATTTTTAAATGCATCACTATACATAACATGTTCCTTACTAGAAGTGGGTTGAGCCAACACAAGAGCTTCAGTAAGCATTCTCTTTAGTTGATCAAAACTAGTTTGACATTTATCAGACTATTCATACTTCACTCCTTTCCGTAGCAATTTAGTCAAAGAGGATGTTATCACCAAAAATCCTTTCACAAATCGGTGCTAGTAACCAACCAAACCCAAAAAACTTCTCACTTCTATCACATTCCATGAAAATCTGCTCGAAGACTTCTTGATAAGATTCCACCGTCAAGGTTTGCTTGAGTTGTAATTAATGGGACCAAATAGTTGCAAGAGAGCTTTGGAAAATTCTCCCTAAGATAGAGGACCACAGAACATTGTTAGCCATCGGTGCCATTAGAGGGCGAGACCTTCTAAATGATATAAGGCCACTTGAACTCGTTGATCCAAGGCTACCCTCTTAAAGTCAAAAAGTGCTCTGCTTTATAGATCCATCATTTAGGTTATCTCCGTTGAAACGTGGAAAAGTGAAAGAAAGGAGAGAATCAGGGTGGATAGGAGTTCCATTATTATGAGGGGTAGAAGACTTCCTAGCAACGAATGTGTTAATATTTGGATTACTATTTTGAGAGTTTCCCATTCGTATAACTTGAAATTCTGGAATCATGGATTGGAGGGAGGAGTGGATTTGATCAAGCCAAGAGTCGACCACATCAAATTGCGACTCATGCCGCCCAAGAATGTCGTGAACCTCTTTTCAAAATTCCACATTCTTCTTTCCTCTAGTCTCCATGAATTATAGACGGGTGCAAGCTAAGAACAGGAAGAATGACGTGTAAGAATTTGAGTTGGATAAGGAGAGAAAAGAACAGGAAGAGAAACGAACAGGAAGTCTGTAACATGAAATTTTCGAACTTCTGTAAAATTCACAATGACTAGAGTCCTTACAACCTATAAATAAAAGCAAATAACCACCCACTATGACTAGAGTCCTTACAACTTATAAATAAAAGCAAATAATGACCCACTAACACTATTACTCCAAGTTTTATCCATCCACTAACATTACTGTCCTACTAACAAAACACATAAAGACCCATAAAATATAACAACCCACGTAGCCACCTTAACCCCCACACTAAGGCCTACGTGGAAGCCAACACAAGCATCCACAACAGATGATATGCATATAATCAGGCTTTCATTCTTTAAATAACAATATTCATTCATGATCTATGCAATCTTTACTTGAAACCGTATGACCTGAGCAATTTACTACTTCCTTAATTCTGGCTAAATTTTTTGGCATATTATCCTTTTGTTTCATTCATGTTTCTTTTGGATCCTTAAACCACATTTAACTGATTTGCAACGCTACTTTGTTATTGCCAAAACCTTCACAAAATCAATTGTCAATTTCCTTTTCTATTATTTTGACAATTTCACCCATTCTTACTTTATTGCAATATCCAACATCCACCACCTCCTGTCTTACCACTTTGTAATGCTTCTTGGTAGCGCTTATTGTTGTGTATCATTTCTTCCAGCTCCCGAGATTTTATAAATTATATGCAAGTAATATGACTTTTACCACAAATCCTTTTCAATTACTTTATCACCTTACTGTTATTGCTCAATATATACTGAGCTTATCTGATTAATATTGCTCTGACAAGTAGACACCTTCTTGTTAAGCGACAAAAGAAAGAAGAAGAGGAGGAAAATTAGGATGCATGACTTCTGATGCTCAGGAAGATAGCGGTGGTGAAAGTAACAGGCCAGCCATATTTATATACATGCGAGTTATATTTGAATCAATAGGGAAAAGAGAGTTCTTGCAGTGGTCGCTTACTGTTACCTTTCAATTACACGACGACTATTTCTAAACTCACCAAAATCAAAATCCTTATTAGTGGATTCATACAAATTTTCTCGTTGTCCTCTTCGTCCTCTTCGTCTACTATTTGAATTCAACGGTTCGTCACCTCTGTCATTCATCTTTTGCCCAGCTCGATTATTAACTTGAAACCCTCTATTTTTGCCATGAGACCTGGGACTTGTTCTATCAAAACCATCATTTTGAACATTCCTTCTATCACCCATTTTATTATTGTATGTGTCCCTAGCAAAGTCTCTGAAATTGGCACCTCTTCCACTACGTCCGCTGTTTCTTAGGGACTTGCTTCCCCAAGAATCTAAGTCGGTTTCGTCAGATTCTGAAGCAGAAAAGGAGTCATCTTCCAAACGAGCACTTCTTCGAGAATTCACACTGCTGGAGTCCCAACTGTTTCCTTTTCCTTGGTTGGAACCACCAAAATCATCATCTACATCAGAATTGGCCTCAAGTTCTCCATCTGACCCATAACTTAACCCCCTGGAATGGGCCCTTGAACGTGTACCTTTATTTTTGTCCCTGATGCCTGAAATATGACTAGCTTTAAAACTGTGATGGGTTGAAAACTCATCATCTGAATCAAGATCCAGTTTATCATCCTCGTTGTCTGAGAATGATGCTCTTTGACTAGAGGACTTAGATGGTTTACCACGCAACATGGGGTGATTACCAGAACGAGAATGCAAGCTATCATCTGAGCCTTCAAGATCTTCCACATCAGATACCTCCTCCTCAGGATAACTACTCCGTGAAGCCTTCCATGCAGGACTACTTTTAGTATCTAACTCATAACTGTCAACATCATCTTCATCTTCAAAATCATTAAAATGCATTGCTTGTCTGTCAATATTAGGTACAGAAGCATGAATCCTTGGTGTTTGATTATTTAAAGGAGACTTGTCACCCATTCTTGCAGAATCTGCATACTCAAAAGCTGCAACATCTGCCCCATCTGATTCATTATCATCAAAGTCAAAATTCCATGCATTTGAAAATTCTGGCCTCCGGCTAGTTTTCTCCACCCTCCTTTGGGAATCACGCCGCATTTCTCCCATGCTATCGTCCATGAATGTATCAGATGGTCGCTTGCAATCACAATGGAAACATGACATGTTTCTTCTATAATTTAAGAAGTTACACCTGACAGAACAATGAGAAAAAAAGACACACAAAAATTATTTAGATGAGTTCTATCAATAGATAACATAACCCATTTAATAGGTTGCATGAAGTATTTTACTGTTAAACATGTTGAACAATATCTAAAACAGAAGATGATCTAGAATGTTTGATGTCAAGTAGAAGTTGAGATTGTCAAACTTACGCTGGGCATTCCCATTCACCTGGAAGCAACTGTCTTTTTGGCCGCTTGGCATCACATTGCAAGCACTTTGTGTTCTTTGCAAAATTCATGAAATCACACCTAGAAAGATACTCAGCTGTTAGTACAAATAACATACTAACCAAAGAAATTGCTAAAAAACCTAATAAAGAAAAGTAATTAGTTAATGCATCATTAAGCACAATATTAAAGCATTTTATTCTAAGGAAGTCCAAGATTCCAAGTGCAGGTAGAAATAGTCAGAGACAGACTACCAACTGACAACTTTGTTCATAGTATGTATAAATTTATAACATACTTGGCGCATAACCAATCTCCCTTTTTCATCTCAACATCATTGCGCCCAATTCGCTTCCTAGGAGGCGGAGGTGGCTGCTTCACTTTTACTGGAGGTCTTCTAATCACTGGAGGTGGGAGATTTGGATCTATTGGAACTGCACTCAGCTTTACAACTTCATGAAGCAACTTACGTACTACATTTTTTACAGTTTTTTGTTTCAAAACTGACTTATTTACAACCAATCCATTTGTGAAATCAAACCCATAGGTTAACAGAACCCGCATAAGGTCAATCGTTCGTGCCTCATCCTCTTTATTTGTCAGTAAAAATGCTCTATCACAGGAACTTCTCAAACTGCAGGTACTGCAAACCTGGAATGCAAATAAGCAGTTGCCATCACAAGTAACTAAAACTATTTAAGAAAATGAAATGAAAGGCATGTGAAAGAAAGAAAGAAAATCAAGTTATAAATTTGTTATGTGAGATAAAAATATTGCAAAAGATAGTTACATATTCACTTTTCTTTGAGAAGTTGGAGAAAACAGCATTTTGCATAACTTCATATCAAGATAAAGCAAGAGTTTGAACTATATTTGTCATCTCAACCAATGGTTCTCTTGGAACTAAACACGATCACACGGTTAAATCAGCAGACATTAGACTGATACACATTCCATAGTTCAGTGAGAGAAAAATGATATTATATTAAAAGTTATAACATTAAAAACCAATTGCAAAAGACGCATAAAATTTCAGAAAGAACACAGCATTGGCAACATAATACTTACATCCCCTTCATCCAGATGAGAATATTTCCTCAGAAGTTTAGCTGAGAAAACAACCTTCCTGTCTGCACTCGGGCATCCATATCCAACTAACATTTGAATATCCTGTCGTGACAATGACCTGAAGTCAAAATCAGTCCATTACATGTCAAGAAAACTAACGTTAAAAGTGGGAATGTATTCCCCTAGATGCATAAATAGAGATCTGACAAGCTTTAGACAACAATTGGTTGTTAAATACACAAAAACGAACTATTGTTATTAGCGATCAAATTGTCATTTAAAATTTTATGTAAGGTCATGAAAAAGTGAAATTAAGTGAAGGCAGAGTACGGGCATACTCTTAGTCTCATTGCTTGAAAGCAACGAGTAACTTTAGGTTCCCAAAAATGCCAAAAACTATTATTCTAACATAACAACCCCAAAATGTGGCACAATTGAAATCTGAAACTAAAATACTGATGTCTTAATCGCAAATAGCAGTAGAAATTGTAGAAAAGACAATCAGAAATCACAGCCACCTGAAAACCTCTACCCTACAAACGTAAGAAAGTAAGTAACAAACTACTACTCATCCCATTACTAAACTGAGGCAAACAAAGCAACCCAATTTCAATGCGCATAGTTACAGATTTGTACTCTGAATGAATTAACTTAACACACCTCAAGATGTCGAAGCGGTCTTTGCCAAAATTAAGGCAAGCGGTATGTACAGCTTTGAAATCCTTCAAATTAATCCCACCATCATCGTCGATGTTTGCAGTCCCATCTATTACATTAAACCCTACATCACGGACCATTTTGTCCTCATCTTTCCTTCTATGATCAAAGTAATTATGCTGCACCAATCTTTGCATCAACTCTATCCACTCAGGCCATGGGTGCACAACCTCCATTTCCTTCTTATTCGTCATCGAGTTATTCAAATTAACGCCAATATCAACTCTAGTACCATCTCTGGTCGATGATTCCAATTTAGCATTTTGAGCGTCAACCCGCTCTTGGTTCTGGGAACTGATACATTCTGAGTCCACCTTCTGCTGTTGTTGTTGCGATTGTAGGGTGTCTTTGGACTGGCGCCAAGCGCGAATCCGTTGGAGGCTTTCGTGTTTCTCAACACGCTCACGCTCAATGGATTCGATTTGATCGAAAACAAAACTCATTCGAGCAGAGAGAGGGGAGGGACTTGGTGGGTCAGAGGAAGAGTTGAGGGTGGAGTAGGGTTTAAGATAAAAGAGGGAGAATGGAGGTTTAGGATTGTGTAAGGCGAGAGTTAGGCGCCTCAAGAGAATGAGGGAGAATGGCGTTTGAGCCATTGGAGAGATACAGAGCAAGTGTTAGAGCAAAATCCGAAGTATAGGAAACAGTAGAGAGGATGTTTGGAGGTAGAAACAGAGACAAGGCCTTAAACCCTTGTGGTTAGGGCCAATGTCTGGTTGATGAGAAAACGGAGAACTTGAGAAAAGAATGGTTTGGCCATCTTTAATTCATAAATTATAATAATTTAAGTAAATAAACTATGTTTTTACCATAGTATTTATTAATTATTGTCCTCTAAATCTTAAAAAAATGCAAAGTATAAAAATCGTTTTTAACTTTAAAGAATAAATTGATATTAGAAATAAGAATAAAACATTACTAAAAATTTTGATGAAATTTAGAGAGGTAAATAGTATATTTGATTAAATTTTAAAATTATTATTTCCTTATTATATAATATTATAATTATATAATAGTCTAGTAAATTAAAAATATCACATCATATATACAAAATTGGTAACTCAATTAATAATAGT
>JANKYE010000010.1:4105067-4118507 GCA_032467995.1 Erythroxylum dillonii
GAATGTATGAATGATATAGGGACTGATTTTGTGTCCAAATGAGATGCTTATGGTAGTAGAAGTTCAATTGGCATGATTGGTGACTCTAGATTAATTACTGATATCAAATAATTAGTATCTAGGCATCCAATCCCTCTAAACCCTTAATCGATTGATTATTTATTATGCAATTGTGCTGTTAATTAGTTGGACCGTGGAGATTCCTAAGGTATGCTAGTAGCTAACTTTAAGTCTACTAACAATTAATCATAAGTTCTATAACTGAATTACTCAGGTTAAAACTTATAGGATTACATTATCGTATTATGAACCTCTCTATTCGGTTGGACCCTAATCTAAAATATTTATGTTGTCATATCTCTAAGATAGCAATAAACTCTTTCCAATTATCTTGGATCTATTCAACCAAGGATTTCTCAATCACTAAGTATGAAATCAAATTAAATTCTAATAAATCATATTAATAGATAATCATAAAACAAATAATTAGATCGCAACAATCAATCAATTCAATTACATTCACAAAAGAATCAAAACATGTTAAAGTATTCAACTAGGGCTTATCTATCCTAAATACTAACAGAAAAATTAGTTATACATTGGAGAATAGGAAATCGTATCCACGGTCCAAATATATCGTGTATTCTGTTTTACACCGCCTTTTCATCTGAATTCCTCACTTTTAAGTCTATGAAGGCAATTATCACCTATAAACACACTAGAAGCATATTAAATACCAAAAATATAACAAAAGTGTAAAATATTAGGCAAGAATACATTAAATAAAGGTTAAAATTTATAGTCAATTAATCATCTATCAAATATCCCCGCACCTAAGTTTTTGCTTGTCACCAAACAAACTATAATCAAAATTATAAATTTTGCAACATCAATTTATCATTAGTCTTAACAAGTCTAGTCATACAATACATCATCATATCATATTGAATCAAATTAACATGCAATCATAATCAAGTTGTTATAAAATTAACTTCCTAAGTAATATCAATAATAATCTCATCAACAATCATATTGAAATCAAAATCATACCTGTTTACACCCTCACTAGGATTTTACTCAATGCACTCAATTGTTTAGGATGAAAAGTGTCAAGACTCGCAATCAATGCATAATATGATCCTTTCCATAAGCTTGTAATAAAATCACATCTCTACCAATTATATATAAACTAGAAAAAAAATCAAAAGCTCTTTATACAGGTTGTATTAGGGCATAGGTAACGTATGAATGGGTTGATAAAAAGGGTTAAAAGTGAAGGAAATTTACTCACAAAATATTTCAAGATTTGTTACAAATATGTGTAAGTCCTTTCAATGTAACTCTATTGGTACCACTTACTTTTAATTCTTTTTTTATATGTTCAATTTTGATAAAAACAAGTTCTGTTCTGATAAGAGATAAGCTCTAATTTGATTCAAAACAAATTATATTCTAATATAAGTTATATTTTGATCTAAAAGATTATATCCTCTTCTGATATTCAATTCTGATACTTGTACATTCTGTTTTGATATTTATGAGCTTTGCTCTAATGCAAGAATGTTCTATACTAATTGATGAATGATATTCTGTTCTAAGACATAATGTTTGGATTACTCTGTATTATGAACAATTAAAGATTATTGTGATATGATTTGAATTTGTATCTATGAATGTTAAACGACGGTTAGAAACAGTTGCCATTATGCATTATGTTTAATTATCCCCACTAAGTTATATGCTTAGCACGATGGTTTTGCCTCCGTGTAAGTTCTGATAAGAAGGTTAAAGACTGGGACAAGGACTACCACGGTAGTGGAATTGCGATTAGAATTTCATAATGGTTAGGCCTCTATAATTCCAAATTGATTGCAAATATATATAGCTATGTTGATATAATGGTAATTGGAAGGTGAGATAATGATAGCGATATATGTAAAAGTTATCAAGATTAAGTTTTGTGAGTACATACCGAATAATGGGATCACCATGACAAGTGAGAATATTGAGCACATATGTATTATATGTGTGGAGATTATATAGAAAGTAATCTATGACTTATTGAATATTTGTTGATAATAGTTCCCATAGTTCTAAGATGAATTAGTGTAACATATGAAAGCGTTTATAGTGATCAACTGAGGATAGATTGAGATTGTTAATGGTGTTACTATGGGTGATGATTTGAGGAAAAAGAAGAAGAGCATGATCGTGGCATAATCCCCACAATCGAGGATAGGTGCAAAAGGAGAAGTGATGTCCAGAATCAAATTAGATTAAAGTATCCTTAGCTTGAGCTATCAATTGGTGAATTGTCATAAATACATTTCTAAATAAGATGTAATGATTTTGTTGGAACATACCAAAGTATGAGAGTAAATGAATATCTTTACTGTTCCATTGAGTTTTATTATAAGGAATATACTAATTGTGTAAGATATGATAGAAATTGGTCTTATTAAGAGATCATGAATAGTTGGAATTCATCTTCTTGAGGTATTAAAAATGACTGAAAAGTGATGATGAATATAGTTGATTGATAAATAGTATGGAAAGAGTACATATGATTAAGGAGAAAAATCTTCTTTCGATATAAACTTTCATCGAAGAATATCATGTAAGTCAAATGTTCCATTTCTAGAAATGAACGATTATTGAACAAATTAGAAGTGAATATTGGAGTCCCATTTCTATCGGAGACTCAAGTATAGGAGGTTGAATATGCTACATAGAGTACATGTAGATTGTTGATGCAAAGTAACCCGTTTATGTTAATAGGTTCATGAAATTGGGATGATATTATTGTTATTGCTCAAGGAACTTAGGTCCACCCTATATTCTATGCAAATATGTTCAGGAGATACAAATTAGATTTGATGAATGTGTTATCAACACAGGAAGTTAAGATTGCATATAAATTGAAATGTTTGGAGAAACTAGTATGGATGAATAGACATTAGAATAAGTCAACGTGAAATCAGAGGAAATCGAATGAATGGAGAAAATCATTCGAAAAAAGAAGTCAATTGGGAAACCTAAAAATAATATGGGATAACATTACCTCATTTGAGGAATTAGTTACTTAAGGAATTACGAGAACAAATCATGAGCACGTTGAGTTTTGGCAATATTTGTTTGAGTTAACAATGCCCCTGATAGTATCATGGTATTAAAGAGTAAAGTGTACCAACTTTGCTTGGAGCAATTAATGACTATGATCATAGATGATATATTGAATGTATTTGAAAAGGTGAGAAGAATATTTTGAATATTTGATGAAATCTTACATATCATAAAGGTATAAACAATTATATGTCAAGGACAAACACAGTGAATCTTAGCTTGATCAAATAAAAATGTTTGGTTGTATAGTATTTGAGCATGGCATATTGGGAGACCCAAATAGAAATTAAAGGTTATGATGAAGTGAGAAACTCCAAGGAATATATATGAGATCCGAACTTTTCTAGAATTAGCTAGAAATTGGACACTACCAAAAATAGCATTTAACGGTTAAGGAGGTAGAAACAAGTGACTGCAAGTATGAGTTGCTAACAGTCTTAACTGTTGGAGGTATGCTTAAACCTTATATTTTGGAGTTCATAGGAACATGAGTTCAATGTATAGTTTTAATTGACTTTAAGCATAACAATCATTATCATAGTGATATCATTAGGATATTGTATGAGGTGTTATATGACATAAAGAGTCGTCTGCCTTTATATTTGGATGAATAAGGCCCAAAATAGTTGAAGGCCAGAATTGATTGGAGATGTTGCTGATAAGTGAAAATGATCTATATTAGAAATTAAGTGATTCAAGAAAGATAAACGAGTAACGTGGATCAACATCAAAGATATGAAATATAGTGAGATAGACATAAGAGATAAGTGTATTAACACTGAAGAGATGTGAAATATCAAGCGAAAGATGAAACATTTTTTATAGTATTGCCATTGCAAGGTGTGCTCAGGTTAGGAAAAAGGGAGCTAAGGCCAATATAAATTGGTCCATATGAAATTATTATGAGAATAGGACTATTGACTTATGATTTAGTATTACCAATAAAAGATGTTTCAGATTTACATAGTGTTGCATGGATATATTTAGGAAATATCATGATGACCCGATATATGTGTTATTAATACCGAAAGTGAAATTGTGAGTAATTTGAAATAGATGAGGAAACAGTTAAGATAGTCTGGTATTTGAATAAGTAAATGAAAGATCAATTAATTCCATTGACTATAGTCAATTGGAAGAAATTATTTGAGTGGTAAAGCTAAATGGGAAATGGAGTAGCATATGAAGAAATAATACCCTTGCCTTTTTTATCAATCAGATAAAAATTTCGAGGACGAAATTTATTAAGAGGGGAGAATTGTAACATTCCACTTCCATACTAAAGGTTAGAACCCTAGATTTATGTAAGAGAAATAGCAATGAGAGATTAGAAAAATGCATTTCATGCTCATGCATAATGTTAGCATACACACACATGAACTTGATTATTGCACACATTACAATGAATTGTTCATGCACTCATTTGATATTTTCCGGGAATAAATGACTGTTTTAATGTGATTATAATGTGAATTATAGATTATGTGTCTTAAGAGTTGAGTTGGAGTGTATAAGTAATGAATTAGAAATTTTGGTAAAATATGATAATTTTTTAGAATTTAAGGGTATTTTTGGACTAGAAAAAATGTCAAGTAGCAGAACAATTAATAAATGACAGTAGAAATAAATGTCAAATGGTCGTAAAAATTTTGATATGTGACATTAAGATTTAATGACAAGTGTCTTTGAAAATCGGGAGAAAATTGGGTAGAAAATTGAAGACAAATGTACTAGTAAATTAAAAGACCAAAAGAGGACCATGAGAATGTGACATGTGGCAAGTGACAAGTGTCACTTGCCACACCACTTGTTTTAAATCATGACTTTTATTAAGTGAAAGACCATATTTTGGTCTTTCACTTGCTAATTACGTTAGCTTCTCTCATCTTCGCCTTCTTCATATTCTTCATCTTCCTTTCCTTCTCACGACACTCTCTTCTCCAAGCATCAAAGTTGAACCTTGCTTTCTTCCATCACTAGCCACTTAAATACCTTGCTATCTTCCTCATGTTGCTAAAGGACTCAACCTATTCCACCTTAAAAGTTGATTATCGTGTATGTTGGAGAAGCTAGGGTTAAGTGTGATTTGAAGACATTGAAGCTAAACAAGTAAGTATAATCATTACTCTTCTTGATTTGTTAAATGAAGCATGTTTGATAATAGTTTAAGAGGAGGAATGATCATGAAAAAGAAGTTGAAAATATATGTGTAATGTGGGGTGAACAATGAACATATCCATGTCTTGCTTTTGTGTTTTGATGGGTAATAAATTATGGAATGATATAATGTTGGATTAATAGAGTAAATGGTGCAAGTATGCTGGAATAAGTTATCTATAACATTTCCATTAGATATGCATCAATATTTTAGCCATGAATTGATATGTAGATATGAAAATGGGATTATTTTTAATTTTGAATAAATGAGAGACATATGACTACATTTTTCATGAAGACATCAAATTCAAATTCTACGTTTAAGAGTTTCAAATTTTGACTTGAAGTGGAGCACTGGGTGTCGTGAATTGATGGATGAATACATTTGTTTGTGTTCTATTTTGAGAGTATGAAAACCATGAGTGATGAGTTGTTATGTAGATGTTATAAGTTTTGAATTGAGGGTATAATGAAAGTGAAAGTTATGTTAACCAATAAGTTGAGTTATGTTCTTGAAATGAGATAAATTAAGGTGATAGTTACAAGTGAAATGAAGGTGGAAATGAAGATGAATATACGCAGAAAGTTGATGATGAATGTATATATATATATATATATGTTCTGTTTTTAGTGTTCATGATCAATCATAGACTACAATTTGTTTATGGATGATATTAAGTTGAAATGGAGTTAGGAATGATGGGGAAATGATAAGTAATTAAACTAGAAATGATAAACCATGCATAAGGTAGTGAATGTAGTAAGTAAAGAGTTAGAAATCTGGAAAATAAGGATGCAATTGGAAAGGTTTTGGGGCAAGAGGCATAACTTTTGTTGTGGATCTCAGATTGAGGTCATTTAAGTATGCTTTCGAAGAGAATTTCGAGTTCTACAACTTTTATGAAGACCCCGATGAGAGATTTTGTTGGCTAGAGAGTTAAAATTTCACATTTTTTGATATATGACCCATGAAGGTCAGCTAGGATGGGGCTTGAATTGAACCTAGAATGATACTTGGATTAAATGACTAATGTGTGATATGTATGAAGTGATAATTGGGGTTATAACTTAGTAAATGAATTGAAGATATCAAAGTACCAAAGGCATGAATATAATGTGAATGAAGATGTTCATATGAATGTAGTTATTATGATTCAAAGGAGTTGAGTAATATGTATTAAGTAAATGTGAATAAGAACTGGGTATTATGAAAGCATATAATGTTAGAAAAGAAATGACGAGCAATTGAGTTATGATATTAGAATAACCAGGTGTTCTTGAGGTGTAAGCCTAAGAATAACCTAGACATATACAAAGGATAAGGATTGAATGGTAAACTTAGATTGATCATGTACAAATGAAGTGTAAACCTAAGTTCAATTAGACATATATGAATTATGAAATGAGAATGAGCATAAGATGTGAATTTAAGTAATATACCCGGGATTATCATTGAGCATGCATTATACACAACACATATACATATGTATGTGATTGAGTGTTCATAAGATTGTGCAATTAATAATGTGTGTGTAATGTGTGTATTGCATAATGTTGGTGTGCAGGATAAAATTTGTGCATCCAGATGTTTCCGGATCATGGAAGCTAATGTTAATCTGGAGCATACTGTGAGTCGACCTAAATGGTCTTACTTTAAATGATTGTCCTGTTTAAATTTTGAATTGAATGATTATGTAAATGTGATTGTACTAATTCCGGACATTGAATGTTTAAGGCGTTTGATGCATGAATAATATTAGAAGTGCTTATTGAATGTGAATTGGACTGACTATGTGTTTTTTCAACCGGAGTAGCCACTAAGAAAGAGCTTAAAGCTCAAAAAGTGATTAAGAGACAAAGGCTCACTATATATAATGAGCCTAGTATCCCCAATGAATACGAGATAGTTATCAATGAGCCCAGTATCTACAATAAATACGAGACAGTTTTAGGCACTCGATCACTACGATACCAACTGAAAGTAAGTCTCATGTGCATAACATATATAAGTAGTATGTATGATTTGAATGATCAAAAAGAACTGTTTAACTGCTTTGAATACGAAATGTGAAAATCGTGAATAAAAGAGTTTTGGTGATGCTACATGATGGTAAATAAAATGATGTGAAATATATGATTATACGTATTGATGTGTTATGTAATTGAGTGAGCCATCGAGAATGGTCCACCCACTAAATTCGCAAAACTCATCCCAAAATTGCAACAATATTTTTAAGGCTTAGAGAAGATCTCTAGTTAGACAAATTGGAGTCTATATCCACTGTATTCGAGTAAGAGATAGAGGTCAGGATTAGTTCGCATCTGCATCTGCATTTGTATTTCTTTATTTTGTATCAAATTGTATATTCTGGAATTATTTTATCATGTGCATTTGAATAATTCTATTTGTAATAAATTTCCAAATTGAAAATTTTTGTAAATGAAATTGATCAATGAGTGTAGTAGCACTTGTGAATGAAAATGTTTATGAATAAAGTGAGCCCGATTTGTTTATTAATTTTCCATATATATGTGTGATTTCTGAAAATTTTGTAATGAGTTCGATTGACTGACTATTCTAGCATGCCACCCTTGTAAAGTATGTCTTCAAATACCGCCAGTATGTTCGGGGATATGCCTTATGAGAGTGGCGTGCTACAATAGTAGCCAATGAAGAATGTGTTTTGTTTTGGAATTTGTTTTGTTTTGAAAGATATATATTCAAGTTTTTGAGTTGTATCTGTCAATATGAAAACAATGGTTTGTAATAACTTTATTATAGGATGGATTATGTTTAAGGCATGTATATTGATAACTTCATTATATATGAAGTAGATTATGGTTTGTTTACAACAACATTTAATGATATGTAATGTACGTTTGTTTCAGTTGCTAAAATCTATATAAGGAATGTTTATTATGTTTTGAAAAGTTTCTCTTTTGTTTTGTATAGCATCTATATATCCTAATACGTGAGTATTACATCTTCCTCTAAGCTTTCTTTAGACTATATTTGATTAGAGGTTTATTAATAGAATGAAATTGAATATGATATTATTCTATCGTCTGGGAAGAGGGTTTATAATAGAATAAGATAGAAAAGGAGGGTTTCATAATACATCTTATTTTATCCTAAACAATAAAAAGAAAAAACCTTCGATTTGACATTTTAAGATAAAATGTAAACTGATAAATAATTTTACACTATATTACATTATAATTCTTCCTGTTAAGTATGTCGTGGGAGAGTAAGTAGCTTAGCAATGGAAAGGTTTTTTCAAATAAGTGGGTCCCGCTTGATAAAATTTAGAAAAGGAAATTTCACACGTTAGCATTTAACCGCGACGGAGTCGTCAATAATTCCATACAGTCAGAGACTATTTTAAACATTTTATTAATATAGGGTTTATTTTAAATATTTTATAAATATTAAATTTGTTTTTAAAATAGATAATTGTAATCTTTCAAAAAAACGAAGATAATTGTCGTATCTCATCGTGTTCGTGTACGGCATTAAAAACAAAAATCACATGGCTGTGACTATTCGGTGTATTCACCAATGCAACTCCGACACGTGAGACCAAATGACAATCTGGTATCAGGCGGCAACAACCTATACGTCCACGTAAGCAACGAAGTCCAGCTAGGACGTTTGCCCCATGTGATACCTGAAGATGACTGCCTCTTCTTCCCAACGACTGGATGACCGCTATAAGTTTCAGACTTTCAGTCCATCTCTCTCACAGCTCTATATCATCAGCTCTGCTGTTTCTTCCTCTAGTCATGGCCCATAACTCTAGCTTACTGTCTCTACTTTTCCTCTACCTCTTCGCGATCGCCTCCGCCAAAGTCTTCTTCGAAGAGCGTTTCGACGGTACGTCCCTCTTATCTCGTTGTGCGTTTTTTTCCTAATAACTTTCTGATTGTATACGAATACTTAATCTCACTACTTTAAGTTTGAGATAGATTCTCGAATTTTCCTTTGATCGTTTTTAATCCTCGTTATCTTTCTTCCGATAAAATTACATTTTGAAATACGTACCTAATGCGTATGCGTGTGTATTGATGCAAGCACTGATAGACATATATATGTAGCGGATCGTGTTTTTTTGTGTGGATCTGACAGTGCTTTAGTTTCTCTCTTTTTTTCACTCGATCATCGCTGGTTGAAAAAGTGGTTTTTGGTGAGTAGATCCGCGAGTGCTCGGATCAGTAGTGGACATGAATAGTCTGTTTAGTGTAGGGATTTGATTTTCGATTTATCTACATTTCGACGCCGCTTGGATGCTCAAACTCATTCTTGACGCGTTTGTGCATCAGATTTCTTAGTTGCCTTCTTTTAGCAATGGGGGTTTGGTAAATGTGCAATTATGTCAATTGACTATTTAGGCTGTGTTTTGTTAGTGCTTTCTGTTTAGAGAACCAAAAGTAATATTTTCAGTGTATAAAAGTATGTTTTTTGTTTTTGAAAATTTTAGTCACTAGTAATCCATAAAAATTTAGAGGTTTACAATATCTAGTTTTGTGTAATATGATCTTGCTATTGCTTATGTTTTACGTGGGAGCATTAACATCTTCTAATTCAACTCCTTCCTGTCTGCTGTTGAAAATTTTAAGATGGATGGGAAAATAGGTGGGTAAAATCCGATTGGAAGAAAGAAGAAAAAACGGCTGGGGAGTGGAATCACACTTCTGGAAAATGGAACGGCGACCCAAATGACAAAGGTATCTATTCAAATGTCCGCATAAGATTACACACTACTGATATTAATAATTTCTCTTAGTCTGATTGTGGATTTGATAGGATGATGAGCACTTATTAACTATTATGAGTTTTTACCATCATATACAGGTATACAGACAAGCGAAGATCATAGGTTCTATGCTATTTCAGCGGAGTTCCCAGCATTCAGCAACAAGGATAAGACTCTAGTCTTCCAATTCTCTGTCAAGCATGAACAAAAGCTTGATTGTGGTGGTGGCTACATGAAGCTGCTAAGTGGCGAAGTTGACCAGAAAAAATTTGGTGGTGATACGCCCTACAGGTTGTGAAACAGTATAAGTATTTTAATTTTGATTAGTTATTTACTTCGACTGCATTTATTTTTATCTTTTGCATAATTTCTAAAGTTGGTTCCATGTTTGGCTGCAGTATCATGTTTGGACCAGATATCTGTGGGTATAGCACTAAAAAGGTTCATGCTATTCTTACCTACAATGGAACGAACCACTTGATCAAGAAGGAAGTTCCTTGTGAGACTGATCAACTCACTCATGTTTACACATTCATTATTCGTCCTGATGCTACATACAGCATCCTTGTTGACAATGTGGAGAAGAAATCCGGTAGTTTGTACACAGATTGGGGTCTTCTTCCCCCAAAGAAGATTAAGGATCCCGAGGCCAAGAAAGTAATTACCAACCCTGTTTTTATCTTCATGTTGTGTTGCCTTCTGGATAGGTATGCTGATCCAACTTTTTACTTGATGCAGCCTGATGACTGGGATGATAAGGAGTATATTCCTGACCCCGAGGATAAGAAACCAGAGGTACAATAGCTCCCTCTGTTCTATTGACGTGCATTCTCGCAATTGTGGTTGAAGCATGATTAATTCTTTTTTTTTTTTTTGTGAAATTTTGAAGGGTTATGATCACATTCCAAAGGAGATTCCAGACCCAGATGCAAAGAAGGTAACTACTGAAACTCCCTGTTCTGTTCATATAATGGGTATTAATCTAAAATACAAATATTTGATGAAAAAGATGTTTATATTTTAGCCTGAGGACTGGAATGATGAGGAAGATGGTGAATGGACCGCCCCAACAATTGCCAACCCTGAGTACAAGGGACCTTGGAAGCCAAAGGTTAGTGAAATAGGATAAAATTGAAGATTGTGATGCCAATTTCTGAACATATTCTTTTTACTTTTTATTTCCTTGTAGAAAATTAAGAACCCTAACTACCAAGGCAAGTGGAAGGCACCAATGATTGACAATCCAGGTTTACTCCAACATTTATTTTTATCCGTGCTGATACTCTTTCCTTTGACCTTCATGGCATTCACTAATTTATGATTACTTAGCAGATTTCAAGGATGATCCAGATCTCTATGTGTTCCCCAATCTGAAATATGTTGGAATTGAGTTGTGGCAGGTACTTATGTGTTGCCATTTGTCCTTAATTATTGGTACCCATAATTTTGTTCCGAACTAATAAAGAACATTTTACAGGTGAAATCTGGAACCTTGTTTGACAATATCTTAGTTACTGATGAACCAGAGTATGCATTGAAGTTTGCTGAAGAAACTTGGGGAAAGAATAAGGATGTATGTCAGCATCTCCCTTCTTCGATGTAACTTTCATAATGGGGCTTGTTTGGTACTTGTTTGACATTGCTGAATAACTGCAGGCTGAGAAGGCAGCATTTGAGGAGGCAGAAAAGAAGAGAGAGGAGGAGGTATTTTCATTCTCTTTACTTGTAAAACCTGTCAGCATGTTTTGAGGCTTTCTGACTATAACAGTGGCCTACCCTTGAGCGAAATGAGTTAGAGAGGGAAGAAATGGGTAGAAAGGAAGGTCTTTTTTAAACTATACTTGTCCTACTCCTTGTAATAGAATAGTAGCTTGGGTTCTTGGAAAGCTTTGTCTCACTATTGCATGCAAACTTTCTCTGATACTTTTTGTCGCTTCATTTGAATGATGCTACACCCCTGTTTCAACGTTTCATCTCTTGATTGTGTCTTTCAGGAATCAATGGATGAACCTGCTGATACTGATGTAAGCCTACCCTGAAACTTATTTATATGTTTAATGTTCTTGTTTCTGTCACTTTCTTTTCCCTAATTGCAATGTCATTTATTGAAGGATGAGGATAAGGATGAGGATGATGATGACACCGATGATACTGAAGGGGACGACGACAAGGAAGCCAAATCAGAAGACAGCAGCGAATTACATGTAAGTTCTTTATTATTACTGTAAGTTCTTTATTATTACTATAATTCGTATATAGTTTCACTTGTCCATATCTAAATTAAGATTCTTTTCTTAAAAAATTTCAGGATGAGCTGTAGAAAGGATGTGAACCCCCTTCAAAGTAGTCTTGGGATGAGATGAGCATGTGGATCAAGTGTTCGTAACGGTTTCTTTTACACTAGTGTTAGGAGTTTTCTTTAGGGTAAAAAATGATTCTGATGGCTGTGAGACAAAAACATCCAAAGTAGGTTATTGGTCTAGTCTCATTTTAACAGCCAGAACATTTAGAAGAATGAACGAGGATGGCATATTTTCACTGCTAGATTTTTTCCTTTTTTAAACTTTGGAACATGCTATACATGACTAAGATTTGCTTGTTCTGTCTACTATACACTATTGCTTTGAGTGGCATCGGCTCGGGGGCCTTGAAAAACGACTAATCGGTCTCAAAATGGGGTTCCAATAATAATTAGTGATAAATAAAAATTCAGAAAAAAAAAAAACAATTACAAGAGAAGAGACCATTCGAAACCAATAATATAGAAGCGGACAAACCACATAGTGCGTGAATCGATGAGCATGTAGGAGACAAAACACGCAAAATTTGAACGCAAGGCAAGTAAGATGCTAAGATTGGTTGAACCATGCTGGTATAAATGATTCTCCATCAGGCATGATATGTTGCCAAAAGTCCTCCTTTTCATGCTTCTGCCAAAAGTCACGTACTTATCAGCTTGTTTTTTTAGTAATTGCTACTTTTAAGGAAGAGTTACAGTTTCCATCTTCAGTTCATATTCTCATTGCTTAGTTAGCAGTTGCATCTAAGAAGATGTGCTTCCCATCCCTTTATCAGCTGACGAATAAGATGAATTCATAGATAGTTGCTAAAGTCTATCTATGAATATTACTTAAAGTCTACCAACTTTTGGCAGCTGGATTGTCCTCAGGTAGGATATGCCATTTTTAATTACTCTTGCATTCGGCATTGAACTAGAAATGGTGCTAGGACATGGCTCGGTACGACAAGTGGCGTATAAGAGTTCATTTTTTTCTTGGAGTCTTGCTCATCGAATTGCTCATTCCAAACGAGTGATGTCAAGTGCTAAGGTTTGACGATCCAACTCGAACTTCGAATAACTCTTGTGTTCATGCAACTACAATGACAAAAGAGGCGCAAAAATTTC
>JANKYE010000010.1:4145781-4161166 GCA_032467995.1 Erythroxylum dillonii
ACAGAATTTATAAGTTTTGTGACAAGTGAGGCAGCTGACAAGTGTCACAAAGAGAATAGGAAGACAGTGAACGGAGACGACATCTGTTGGGCTCTCAGTTCTCTAGGATTTGATGGCTATGCTGACGCTATTCTAAGGTATTTACACAAGTTTAGAGGAGCTGAAAGGCGGAGAGCTAACCAAAATAAAGACAGTGAGTCTGGAAAAAAAGATGAAGAATCGAACAATAAAAATACCGAACCAGACTGCCAAATTGGCACTTCCACTCTGCTAGAGTTTAGGGTTCTTGACAAGGTTAATAGCTCTCTCGATGAGGCCTCCTGAACAGTACTGCGCGTACCTACTATGCTTTGGCATACCCTTAAGAAAGTGAAAAAAGAAGAAAAAGAAGAGCTTGACGAGAACCAGGGTTTCAATAAGATATAAATAGTTATCTCCGTAGGAGCATTGTATCTCATACAAGTTTGCTAAGGCTTTTCATTAACTCAGCTACTAGATGTTCTTACGTTGTGTTTGAATGTCCACTCGAAGCTTGGCTGCTCACCTTCTCGTAGTATACTTCTTTCCCTTAAATGTTCAAGTGAAAACGGTAAGAGTTGATGATATTGCTTGTAATGCACATGAAAACTTATCACTGTTGTTTGCAAGTAATATCTATGCGCTCATATGGTAGATTTACATATAAGAGGTCCAAATGCACATGACGTTCAGTTAACAAAGACCTTCTACCCGATTCTTATGATTCGTCTAGTTTCATTTGAGCACTTCTTTTTCACTTCCTTTTATGTTTTCGACAATATGCTGCTGCCAATAAAACTGGTACACTACATTTCCTCATAAATACTGCAGTTATGTGAATCCCTGATGTTTGTCATGCCGGGGAAATATGGTAAATGGTTGAGGACGACTTTTATCTATGTTAATGGGTGGGATTGTGCCAAAGTTGACATTAGATAACTCAGTTTATTTAGATCACTTGTAAAGTTGTCCAGACCTACTTTTTGAGCATTATTTCCCTATCCTACAAGAAGGAAACAGTAACAGAGTTCAAATCCGATATTCAGTCAGATAAATTATGTCTGAAGCATTTCCTTTAATGGGCGATAGTTTCTTCCTTTATCCTAACATTCAGAAAACTCATCTGAACGAAAATTCCTAAAAGTTGATAACCTATCGTGTAAGTTCAGACCCTTTATTCATAGAGGTGGAAGTTCCCTACATATATTGGTCAAAATGTTTAAAGGGCTATCAATTGCTAGCTTTAGGGTTTGCACAACCCAGCTAAACTTGGGGACCACTTTCTTGTGGCTTTACATAACATGAGTTATCGGGAAAATCCAATGAAATCTCGGGCATGCTTTATTTTTAATTATATGCAAATGGATTAGAACCGTATACAACAAATAAGAGGAGAAACATGGTACGGGTTTCGTCATACAACCAAGGGTTTTCTGAGGGGACCACTACACCACTATCACCTATTTCTAAGAAAGATGAAATCTGAAAGTGTGTTCTTGATACAAAAAGTAGATATAAGAGAAGTCCCACTTAATTTTGTTTCCCAGTTCTAAAAATGAAATAGATACAAAATTTGAGACAGTACAAGAGACAAAAGCTGATACCTCAAACCATTCGAACTAATTCTTATGGTGAATCCCATATATCAGGATGTTTTTCTTGGTATAATGAATGCACTCTGCAATCATCTATATCAATGCAATACTAGCTGTGATCGTCTTGGTTGAATAATTTCTCTCAACCAATGCTGCTCCCACGAGCTCCGACCATGAAATTACGGCATCGAGTTTCATGAACTGTTTGCACTCTATTGCTTGCTGCTGAGCATTTGGTCACACATTGGGAACAGTGAATCAGAATTAATTGAGCTGAATTGCATTGGACCACATTCGTTGCACCAATTTTCCAGGAAAGTAAGCAATAGGATCATAGGTTGTCTATGCAATATGCAGCAATTTGGCACAAGCTGAATGTAGCACCATCATATTGAAGCAAACTACAAAACACATTTCAAGGATTGCATTGATCTTCTTAAACTATCTTTCCACCTCAAAATACCTGTGATCCTTGTTGAACGAGTCAACTAAAAGAATAGCAGTTGAAAGGTCTTCAAGCCATGCAGACATGAGAATAATGCATGCAGATAGAAATAAGTTCGGTAACAGCATGTGTGTGCCAAAAGTTCTATCACATTTAATACTAAGAAAACGAAGTCAATCACTTGTTTCAAACGTTTGAAACAGAGTTCAAAGGGTAGAACATGCCACCGGGGTGAACAGGGTTTCCATAACCTCCTTTGGGCATAAGGAAATGATGCCCAAAAAGTTTTAGGAGTCACACTTAAATACTTTCCAATTACAAACTAGTTTTAGCAAGGTTTGTTCATTAGAATCATATGCAACATTCTGAAAAATAAAAAAATACCAACCCAACTTAGTAATTTGGATTCTGTAAATACTTGGGTCAGTTCCTCATGATTGAATGCGATAAAATTTGTAAATCTTGTTTCCAAAACATTATTCTCATTTCTATAGGAGCTCAATCAACAGAATAGAATACTCCCATGTTCAAAGGGATAATTAGTGTACTTAGACATTAAAACAATCAATTCTTGACATTTCACATCAAACACCAGTGTTCTACAGTGTAAAAAAGGAGACCATGCAACCACTCTCAATAATTCATATCATAATCAAGTAACATAACTGCGAAAACTTTCAACATTTCAACATTTATTAATATCTGGTCCTAAAAACTAGTCATATTTTGATTATGAAGTTTAAGTCAATACAACAAGAAAACAGTAAATCAAAATACTTTAAGAGAGTTGTTGAACACCGAGAAAAGTTATGGTCTAGAGGGAACTGATCTCTATTTCTGGAGCACATAAAATTAATGCAGTCAGTTTAGAAGACAAAAGAAAGTTAGGAAGGAAATAAAAAAAAAAGAAATATATGTGCAATATAGCAGAAACATAGAAATTCATCCAAGTTTAATTAGATTTTAAAAGCTTACTGCCCATTTTTAACACTCAGATTGTCTTCTGAATTAGCAACTTCCTTTGAGAAATAAAACACAAAACAAAGTTACATCGGAGGTGTAACTGTTCAGAAGACAAAATATTGGACATGAGTTGACTAAATAAATGATAACAATGTTTAGTCAACTCAAATTTGACCTACTTGATTAATGATGATATTGAGTTGGGCCATGAATCAGCCTGCCCTGCAAATGTTGATGGCTGTCCTTGATTTAGAAGAAAACACAACTTCAAGAGCTAATTTGACAAGACGACACAGACTCTCAATGTTTGGTTGAGTATGGTTCGTTCGTGGGACCCGCAAAATAAATGATTGAAATTTTATGAGACAGAATAAGACAGAGTAAAACTGGACAGGGGATCTCCTGTCCAATATTATGGTGTCTTATTGTGTCCAATAAATCTCAACCATTCATTCATGTAGGACCCACATGGGACTTGCGTGGGACCCGCAAAATAAATAACTGAAATTTCATGAGACAGAATAAGACAGAATAAACTTAACAAGAGATCTGGACTCCTATAAGATGGATAAAAAAACCTGATGTCAACTTTCAAACAATCATGTTTTTTTTATATCAAAAGCTAATTCCTAAACTGAATAAGCAAAAGCATCTACGTTTTTTCTTTATTTTGACCTAAAATGCATTGATTCAGGTAGATCACGAGTTAATTTCAGTTCCTTCTGTTGCTTTCCGTGGACTTCTAGGCACAACATCTTTCTTCTGTTGTAATTCCTAATCAGAACAGAAATCAAGCATGTAAACGGAAGAACAACAGAAATCATACAGCCAAAGTATCCATTGACAATGGATCTATCAAAACAGAAATCATGTATCATAAGCAATTGCAAGCGGAGAATCCTGTAAGATTTGAACAAAGAGACAGGCTCATTAAGGCGCTAACAAGTTGATTCTCATTCCCTAACGTTATCACCGATTCACAAATTTTTTATGTGCCCAAAACTTTGACGGAATTTTCCAAGACTACATAAGAATATTAGTTAAGTCCTCCATCTGCTGCCGATGCCATTGATTAAAGATAATTCATGTATGAAGATTACAAAAGGAAAACAAAATAAATATCCATCCTCAGAACTTCAATAGGAAATCATTCACGCAATTGGGTATATATAAAAATATGAAGTAAATAAATGTGTGAGAACATTAACGACAGAGAATCACAATAACCCAAATAGTCAGCACTGTAATCAAAATATGAAGCGAATACGAATGCTAATGTGAAATAACTTTACCGTGAACTTATTGGTTAATGATATGAAACTCAAATCCAATACATGAGCACATCACATATCAAAGAAAATGTAGTACCTTGACATTTAGAAGAGAAGTTAGAGGAGAGCAATTGATTGAAGCTTTTCATGTGACAGTGACCAGTTTTTGGGGTTCCAAGTGCAGAGAAGAGCATAAAATATCTAAAATGCCCCTCATTTTCTGTTTTTCTTTTCCTTGCCGATTTCGACCAGCCCAAGAACTTATGCCAATAGGTACCAATGTTTTCCAACAAGGCCATCAAATAGTTATGGAATTATATCATTATATCAATATAATTTGTAGAATTACATCACTCTGACCAATAGTTACACCAATAATTAACATGATTATGCAATTGCATAATAATTATAGAAAGGTGCAACTACTAAATTAATGTGGTACAACTCTCGGTCATATTGGTGCGACCATGTAAGCATATTGGTACAACTACTCAATCATGAGCTATAGTCTTGTTACTCGTTTTGATATAATTATTCAATCATAATGATACAACATTACTATATTTCTCTATGACCTTATTGGATATTAATTAACTGATATAAGTTGGTTGGTAAATCAATAAAAAAAGAAAGAGAGATGTTGAGTCATTTAGACATTTCTATTAAAAGAATAGACTCCTTAAGAAAAACAAACAAACACCGTCTGTGTTTGAGGAAATTTTGAAAAAATTCCCTGTAATTTAGAATTTTTGAAAAAAAACCCTCCTATTTCACATTCACCATAAAAATCCCATATAGTTGAGTTCTATTTAAAAAGATAAGGAAAGTTGTAATGTGGCAATGTTAAGCCACATAGACCCATTAGAATATGTTGACGTAGCCAAAAACATGTTACATGTATCAATTGTTTGACCCAAAAACTTAAACCACCCTAACCAACAAGAGCCAACCCGCCTAACTTATTTTTTCCAACCCACCCGTCTGTTTCCTCAAATCAATTCCCTCAAATCCCTAAACTAAACAAAAGAACGACATACAACCTTTGCGATTCCAGATAGTAACGAGCGGCGTAGGTGGGAGTGACGATGACGCAAGTGGTAGGGACGGTGGTGGTGGTGGAGACGACAAGGGATGTTGGAGAAGGCATGTATAGGGACACAAGCGATAAACACAGATGTAATTCTTTGTCCCTTTTTTTCCAAATAATAATTTCTTCATGTGATTAGTGCATTGTCATAATTTTTGCTTTCTCTATCAAATTCATCCACTATTCTCGCTTCTCTTACTATCTCTCTTTCAAAGCCCTTCTTTTTGGGTTGGGTTGTGTATTTTTCATGTTTGAAGGAGCTTTCTATCTATATGAATAATAGCAGTAAAGTAACCATGAGATGAATGCCAATAGTGAATATGATTTGCTTTTAGTTGATGAGCTCAATGCAGACTTAGGATTAGAGAGTCTTTGCTTATATGGGATTCAAGCAGACGATTTGGAATTTGGATGGTTATGGAGGAGCTACAAAAAATCGTGAAATTGATTATTATGTTAATGTTGAGATCATTTAGTTTCTCACTATGTTCTTGTTTACTATGGCCAAGATAAGTTGTGTTGGCACTAGAAGCTTTAGTCATCCATCATATCTTCTTAGTGATACTTTGTCTGGTGAATATTTACACTCTTCATTATAAATGTTCTTGCATTCTATAGTACATTTCCCACCTTTTATCTTAATAGGCTAAGTAGTTACTATATTGCGAAATTACAATTTGAATACTTTTTTTTGACATCTATTTACATGTCTTGTTTTCTTAATTATTTCTTTTTATGTATATCATGAGATAGATCTCGTCTTTCACTCTTACATATTATATATTGTTACATACTTGTATATATGCTTAAGGAGTTGTAGCTAGATTCTTAAATATGATTATGTTGCCATATCAACCAAGTCCTTTGACTTATATTGTTTCACCAGTTTTGACATTGATCCTGTAGGCATAATTCGATATAAATTGGTCCCAAGTATGAAACTAGACTAATGGTTAATGGGATACTAAATATCTACAAACTAACCTGTTTATTAGGTTTTTCTTAGTAGATTGATCATGTCATGCATTATTCAATTATTTTTCACTCTTATGTATTGTAACATGTTTTGAATATTAGTACTTATATAAAATTTTGTAAAATATAAAAGCTTACTTTCATTTAGATGATATGTTTGTGTATATAGGCTTTTCCATTATTTCAAGCTTCATATGTTTAAGTATATAGACTCTTTCATTGTTTCAAACTTCATAAAATATGTTTATGTATATAGGCTCTTCCATTAATATTTTATAATAATGATGCTTGCGATTTAGGGATTAAAGTCAAACCTTAGGGAAATGAATCTTAAAAGAGCTGAAGTAAAAAAAATTATAAAAGGTACACATGTTATATTTCTTGGAATTTGAAAAGTTCGTTAATTAAATACTTCATAGCTTATTTTTGTTTGTTTATTTTTCTTTTCTATGTGTCAGACCCTAATGTTGAGTTTCAGTTTTAGCATGGTCAAATTTACCCTAACCATACATTATGAAGGATGAGAAATGTATAATTTTGGAGTAAAGCTAGATCATTTGACCATGATGCAATTCATATACACAACAAAGGACTTGGGCTTTAGAGGGGTTGGAGCTTTTAGGTACAAATTTCCTTATAAGGCTTTTGAGGATGGCATTAGAGAATTAAGAAGTGACAATGACTTACTCATCATGATTAATGTAATTAAAAAAAGGCTACGAGATTATGGTTTTTTTTTTATAGTTGTGTATCCTTTATTGAGAGATAAGAAAGGATGTTTAGAAAATGATGAACAAGTTGATTATAAGGTCGTTGAGGTTGATCAACCTACTTCTAGGAGGGGAAGGGAACATGAAAAAATGAGGGTGAGGAAGGAGAAGTTCGTGAATTTGATGAGCCAATATATGAGGGCGAGGAAGGAGAAGTTAATGACTTTGACGATTCTAGTTTAGTTGATTTTTATGATATATCTTATAAGGGAGATGATGAAGAGGCTGTTTATAGTGGTGTAGAAGATGTACACCAAATAACATACCAGATATCGATACAGATTCAGTATATGAAGATTTTGATAAGCTTGAGAGTGTGGATGACAATTCAGATGATGAAGGGAGAAGAAGGCCTAAGTTTCCATAATGTAATGATTAGTATATTATTTGATTCGATGAAAGTGTTTAGGCAAATTCTAGTGCAATATGTTGTTAATAAGGTCTATAATTCAAGAATGAGAGTTGTAGAGTAACATATTTATCTAGTACATCATGGGATAACATTTCTATCTAATCATAAGTGTGGTAGAGAATAATAAAATAAAAAATGTAAGGTGTTATAGATTGCAAAGAAATATCTCATATATTTTGGAGATTGTCCTATATGGGATGTTATAGGGCTTAAAGGTGCACTTTTAATAGACTTTAATGTTAAGATTATCGACAAAAAAGACATATAGAAAAAAGAACATTGCATTGGAAATTTTGGCAGGTGAAGAGGGAAAGCAATTTTATGATTTGAGGAGCTATATGTTAGTTATATTAAAGGACAATTTAGGTAGTTCTTTCATAATCAAGTACCCACAAGATAGATTTGACTCTCTATATATATATGCTTAGATGCTTGTAGTGATTCTTGGCTAGTTGTAAGCCTGTGACATGTGTTAATGGTTATCACTTGAAAGGAAAGCATAGAGCGTAATTGCTTCTGACTATTGGAATGGATACAAATAACATTATGTTTTCGATCACATTGTTTGTGGCTATAATTAAGAATCAGGTATCATGGAAATGGTTTCTTGAATATTTACAAGAAGACGTCATACAACATCAGGACTGCAATTAGGTTTTCATTTTTTGATTAACAAAATGAAAAATTGTGTTCTTTGGTTTTTCAAATCTTATAAACATTCTTTGATAGTTAACATACCTCGTTCATTATTTGAAACAAGGTTTGGAACATATGTTGTTGAACATAGATATTGAATAAGACATATCTATGCTAACCTTTAAGCTAAATTTAAGACTACAAAGTTTGTAAAGAGTATGATGTGGAGTGCAACTACAGCATATACCTTCAGTAAATTCGAAAGGTATATGATTGTTTAAGTTTGGATAGCATTTGAAGTTCAATATATATGGTTATTTAATTCATATTGAAGCCCTTTTTTTTCCTTGATCAAGTATATTAAACAATTAAACGATATTGACAAGTTGATCTATGATTGATTGGACAAGATACCAACCCACAGGTGGTGAAGGCAGATTTATAGTGTAGAGCTTAAATATGACATGTTATTGAACAATTATTGTGAAAGCTTCAATGCTTACATCAAGGATGCTAGGGACAAACCAATCATCATAATGCTTGAGATGATTAGATAGGAATGATAAAGAGATTTAACAAGAAAAAAAGAGGTGATGGAGAAAGTTAATGGATCTATTTGTCCTAGGATCCAGAAAACCTTGGAGAAGTTTAAATAACTTTCTCGTATTTATATTCCATACTTTAATGGTGGGAGGTTGTTTAAAGTGGAGCATATGAAATTTGACCAACATGTTGTTGATTTGGGCAATAGGACTTGCACATACAAAAACTAGGATTTAAGTGGAATTCCTTGTGATTATGCTTGTGTTGTAATCAAATACGACAATGGCAAGCTAGAAGATTACATGGACTTGTTGTATAGTAAAGAAAATTTTGAATTTGCTTACGCATATCATATTTTTCCGATTCCTCGTAAGGATTTGTGGCTGACCCCTACTGAGTTTCAAGGTTTTGAAATCCTTCCACCAAAATACACGAAAAGGGATAAAAGAACAAAAAAGGCAAGGAGCATAGAGGTAAGAGAGGAATAGAAGTCACGTAAAGCTATTTAGAAAGGACTTCGGGTGTCATGAAAAATATGTGAGCAATATGGTCACAATTTAAGAACATGTTCCCATCGAATACATGACAGTCAAACTAGCCAATTGTCACAAGAACCGGTAGAGTTGATAAAGAGAAGAAGAAGAAGAAACTTAGCCAATCGACACAAGAACTGGTATAGTTGATAAAGAGAAGAAGAAGAAGAAACTTACTTTTTTTTTGTATATAAAGCATATTGAAACTAGCTACCCATATATATGGAGCTTATTTTGGATACAGATATACTTATGTATATGGAGCTTATTTTATATTTTGGATATACTCATGTATTTGGAGGCTAAGTCTTTTTTTTTCCTTCTGTTGATGATGTTTATTTTAGGTATCTACTTTTATATGTAGATCATATTTAAATGATGAATTATGTTGTATATTATTTGAATGTTTATGTATTGAAATTATAGTTATTTACTTTATGTTAAACTTGTCCAACTTGTTAAGGTTTTGTCCATTATTTACAATCTTACTTCCTACATGCTTGTAGGTGTTTATCCATACTTGGTGATAAAGACAAATAAGAAAATACTAATACATTAACATGCAAAAATATTTAATATTAATCCATATATTAATAGGGTAAATGTATTTCTTATAACAAGTACATTGCTAAGTAACACTCGGCAATTATAATAAAGATAATCTAGCTACAAATCAAAATCCTCCTTAACAATAATTCGTCTCGTTGATTCTTTAATATGTCGTTGATCTCTAGACTACATTATTAGACGAAATTGACATTTTCATTTCTTTAATTTTAAGGATAACTAATTACAATGTATGCAGGTGAGAGGATTTAAGCTAAATAATATAAAATAATGCAAGTAGTCACATGTTCAAGCTTAAATAATATAAAATATAAAATGATTCAAACTAAATAACTAATGTACTTATCAAAAACAAGATTATTTACTAATAACTAATGTATTGATGTAGGCAATAATCAATCGTTAAGCTTAAAGGAATTGTTAACAAGGTTTATAATAATAAAACTCTCAATACCTCATGAATACGTTCCCACAAAGATTATTTAGATACCTAAATAACTTCAAAAGAACTTTGTCTAAAGTATCAAATTTTGATGTAAATTAAAATAAGTAACTGAAATTAAAACAATTAACAAAAGGAAATAATTAAGAATTAAGTAACTAAGCTGCCAATGAAACTAAGATTGATCAAGTTTGAAGACTTAAAAACTATTTTATCCTTATTTTGTTTCCTTTTATTTTGTTGATTGAATTTATATTTGATCCTAGATGTCCTAAAGTTATAATCATCCTCTCTTGAGATTTGATCAAGTAATCACAATTGAATTCAATAACTATGAAGTTGTGATTTTTCAATTCACAGAACCATTTCCAACTTATTCAATTAGATTTGAAGCAATTATATGGATAATTAATTTCACAATCAAGATCTCTTCAAATGTTTGTTAATATGATAATTATGGGTCTATTAAGTTATCAAAATTTATTGTACACCTTAACACTAATAACTAGATTCACTCTCTCGATTTATCAACAAGTATATGCACAACAATTATTATAAACATTGGTATATGTATTGAATTCAACAAAGATAAAGTTCAACAAAATAATTCAAGAATAATCCCTAATATGGATTTAAAAATCCATAATCACATTAACATCTTAAAAATCCATATACACATACAAATTTATGAAAGAAATAAAAGGAAAAAAAACTAAAAATTGATTGAAGTCTTGATCTGGAGTGGTGGAATTTCTTTAAAACTTTCTTAGATGTCTCCTCTTGATCTGCTTTGATGTCGTGGTTGCTACCTCTTTTTGGTGCTTTTCATGTTCTTTTATAATGCTTGAGGCTTCTAAGGTTATTTCTAGGATTTTCCTATTTTTTTTGGTTCCAAAAATAGTCTGAGCCCTTAAAACATTAAAAAGTCTCACACTTAGAAACACCAAGCACAATCATGACCTGCGTTAATTGTCCTTCTCTTTCACAATTATAATAAAGAGCCATGCAACATTCCTTAACTTCGCCCGTTATGATTGTGCTTAGTGCATGATCATGCCATGCCTTTATGCATCCAAAATCTCCTCTTTTTTTCACATTCCTGTTTCCATACACTCACAAACATATCAAATACTTCTTGAAACATAAAATTAAGATTAAAATTTTGCTTTAAATAAAAAAAAACACTTAGACCACATACAAATACTAACAATAAGATAACTTTAAGCCTATAAACCAGAAAATCATATAAGAAATACTTAAAAACAAACTTAAATGCCTAGAAAAACATATGCTAATCTATAACTATTAGAGATCAACACAAAGTAAATTCTTGAGAGCGAGATAGTGACAGAAACTAAAATATGACTAAATAAAAACTAGAAGTGCTAATCAAAGCATTATGCGACTTACATCCATATCAAATAAATACACAGTAAGATTTTTTCTTGTAGTGTCAAAACAACAACTAATAACAAAGCCAGTATAAAATCATAAAGGAATAAATAAAATTGATGTTTCTCTAACTCACTAACTTAGAGAGAGCCTACTGACAAATGAAAAACAAGTACATTCTTACTCATCCTCTTTTTGTTCAACTACACAGGTTACCTCTTCAATTAGGACTTTTTAATAATGAATTATGATTCATACATTAACCTTCATCAAATTATTAGATGCTCATATCCTAAAGCTTCTAAAATCTTGCTTTCCACAACTTACATGCCCATATCCTTAAACCCATTGATCATCACATTATATGTAATCACATTCGAGTAAACACATTCGCCTCTTCTGCTAACCTCTCCCACATCTCCTTCCACTCAACATATTCTCTTCTTTTATAAAATGCATAAATCGTCACATTATAACATGGTACATCAGGTACCACATCTCTCATCAACATTTCATCAAACAAATCTAATACATTCATCACACAACCACTTTTCACTAGCCTATTAATCAAAATACTATAACTATAAATATCAGGCCTAAAATCTTTTCCCATAACCACCTTAACAACTTTTTTCCCTTATGAAATGATTCTGTAGAGACATACCCTATTTTTAAAATAACTTAAATATTCAACCCTTTCCCAATGATTAAACTCACAAAAAAATTACCCAAACTATTAACTGATTTATTTTCTGTTGTCTCTAACACCGCATGCCGTCTCTAATAATGCTTGTCGTCTCCACCACTACCTACGTCCCTACCATTTGCGTTGTCGTCTCTTACACCTACACCCCTCGCTGTAACCTAAAATTGTTAAAGATTTTATGTGGTTCATATGTTTAGCTTAGGGATTTGGGGAAATAGATAGGTGGGTTAAATAAGTTAGGAGAGTTAGGTTAGGTCAGTTAGGATGGGTCAAGTTTTTAGGCTAGACAATTGGTACATGTGGCATATTTAGACCACGTCAGCAAGTTTTAATTGGTCCACATTGATTAACATTGCCATATCACAATGTCTTTTAATTTTTATTTAATGGAAGTCAAATATAAGGAGTTTTTTTGGGTGAATATGAAATAAGAGGAATTTTTTTTAGAATTCTAAACTAAAAAGAGTTTTTTTTTCAAAATTTTCCTATGTATAAGAGGTGTTCTTGTATTTTACTCAAAAATAAAGTATTATTCACAAACTATAAAATTAATTGTACTTAAAATAAAGTCATGAAATTTTTTAGAAATAAAAAAGACTAAAAAAACAAAAAATGCACTCCTAAATTGAGAAGATATTTTTATTTTCAATTTTTACTCCATTTATATTATTTTATATCCATAAAAGAATTACAAAAAGCATTATTCATAATAAAAATAAAATTTACTAATGTTAAATTGAATAGAAAGATAAAAAAGTTAAATGTTGTCAAAGAGTTGATAAAATAAGTATATATTGTTAATTAAACGAAAATTGAAAAAATACATGATTTTAAGACTGAAAGCATAACTTTATATAAAAATTTAAAAAGATTTTATCACACCTAATATAATTTTGAAACTAAAATAATTATTTATTATAAGTAACTAATTTAACTTCTTAATCATAGAGATGAAAATCTTAGTTGTAATTGTTCAATAATATTAATGAAACTATGAAGCTACAATGATACACGTCTCGGTTTAAGTGGTGCAAACCAAAATTATATTGATACAATCATTCATCATTAGTGATGTAATTACATAATCATATTGATATAACAGTTTAATCATAATGTTTTCAACCTTAGAATTCTCTCTTCTCTGCATGGGATAATTCTTGACAAAACTTGGTTTTAATAAGAGCAGAACTTGACCTTGTCATTATTGCTAAAGTCGATTAGTGCATCATGTTGAAGCAAGTGGTGCTGTAATCGTGTTGGCAGCTGTAAGGAAGAATCTTTGACAAACTACTGATAAGTGTAAATTGCATCGTGTTTTAGGCATAGTTTGATATGTGTTAAGCTGTTAATTTGATCATTTAGTATGTGTTTAGGTTAAAATTGTGTTAGTTTGTTAATTATTTGTGTTTTAAGTGTTTTGTGGGTTATTACAAACTTTTGAGCTTAAATATTAAGTTTTTGAGGTATTTTGATGAGTTTTTTAGTGTTTCAAGGCTAATATCGAAGGACGAAGAAGTTTTAGAGGAGACCTGAACCAAAACATAGGCCCACGATCGTGATAGAAGCACCAGGATTGGCCTACGATCATAGGCTGCATGCCACGATCACGACAAAGAGCTGACTCAAGGGCCACGATCATGTCATATAGGCCACGATTGTGGCCAGTGTTGGGAGAAACATGGGGAAACTTCCAGACTCAAGTTTTCAAGGGACTTTTCGGTCTTTTCGAGCCATAACCCTCGGTGACTAAAACACATACACATATTGGGCATCCACTATACAAATATTTTTTCGACTATTCACTCAAAGTCATAAGCTTCGAGGTGCAAAAGGTGGGAATCGAGACTGATAATTAAAAGCTTCCATTTTCCAAATTTTCAAATACAAAAAGGGAAGAAAACTACCATTGTATTTGTTTTTTTTGTTTTTTTGTATGTTTTGTATTCTAGAGAATATAGATATGGTTGAACTTGTCCTTATTATGAGTGACTGAATTTATTGTAGAGAATATTTTTAAACTACTTGTTGAGCTCTTACTTTGTTATTTTGAATGAATGAATGCTTTTGATAAATATTGTTCTTAAACCTTACAATATATTAAGAAATTGAGTTGGGAAAATTGCAACTCAATGCAATATATCAATGCAAGATGTTTTAAGCTCACAAATGGAGCTTTATAAGTTGTCTTATGGAAATTTTGTAATGCCAATCGCTATTCGACAAAGAGGAAAACTTTCTCCAGGTATTACTTATTTCCTATTTCTTATTTGTTGAAAATTATTTATCACTTTATTTTGTTTATAACACTACTTTTATTATCTTATAACTTGCAGTTTCTTGGTGGGATCAATTCGGATATTGTGTTCCAGAATTAAGAAGGTTTGCGATTCAGATTTTAAGTCAATATGTGAGTGCAACTGGGTGTGAACGAAAATGAAACACATTTGAATTCCATTCCAAGAAAAGGAATAGATTGGAGGATAAGAGGTTGAATGACTTGGTTTATGGTCGTTATAATTTAAAGCTTCGGGAAAGGTATGTTATTTTCAATATTATCATTATTGAATTTGATATAATTTCTTATAATTTTCTAATAATTAAATTTAATTGTTTACTAGAAGTCTTAGTAGCACAAGTTGTTCAAATGATCCAATTGCCATTGATAATATTGATGTTTTGGCGGATTGGGTTTCTAAAGAACCCAATTTGGTTGATGTGAGTGATTTGAATTTGGAAGATAATCTTGGATGGGAAAGCATTGACATGTCATTTAGTGCATTAAATTTCAATGATAATGATGATGAAGTTCTTCTCAATGATGAAGATTTTGTACCAAATGATCACTAGGGTCAGTGTAGTTCTAGCAGATTTCCTCCTATTGACGATTGAATTCCAGGTTTTTGTTTTTCCTCTTCTTTGAATTTTAATTGTATTTGATGTTTATGTTAAATTCTATATATGTAATGTAATTGTAATGTTTTTGTTTCAGGTTTAACTGCTACTTGATTGTTTCTTCGTCATCAACTCTTT
>JANKYE010000010.1:4236035-4247366 GCA_032467995.1 Erythroxylum dillonii
TATAAAGGCGATATTATACATGAACATGCCGAGACTAGTTTACACACTTATAACCGGTCCCAAATTACTATTTTACCCTTCCCATCGATGATGGAATGATACACGAGCACGTTTAACCTTAGAGTTCTGGTGGGATCTGGTCCTCTAGGCCATGAAAAACGCGTCTGCAAGGGAGAGGTATCCATACCCTTATAAGGCATACTTCGTTCCCCTCTCTAACCGATGTGGGATCTTACACCTAAGCCAAGACCTTTTATATAACCAGAACATGTATCAAACACAATATTGCAAATGTCTTCTACATTTACCTCATTCCCCTTAGACATTGATTTATGTAATAACTCTTGCATCTTATTCTAAAATGAAAAATCAAAACCAATTGTCAAAGCAAATATTAGTACTACATAAATAAATAAACTTAAAATTTAAACAAATGTTTATACTTATATAGTTATTTTTTATTTCTTCTAACATCCACCCTTAACCTTCCCTATAGTGAGTGACTTTGTATAGTGTGATCTTATCACACTCTTATCCATTTATTTCCTTCTTGCACTATTTTATGAAAGAAAAATACAAGGCACAATAAATAATATAGTTTTTATTGATATAATTATAACTTGTAAACAAAGATTTTACATATTCATTTCGGATGATTGTAAATGATTTGGACCCCTGATTATGAGATGTTTTCATTTTTTCTCTATTAACCTTTACGTTCTCACATTTTTCCTAAATAAAGAAGAAAAGATTAGGTAGTTATTAAATCTTCTAACAAGATTAATGGAAGCAAATGTGAAGGGAAAGAAAACAAACCTAAACTTTGGCAAAGGCAAAATAATCACATAAATTATTCCAATTTTCTTAAGACAGTCATTCCGGAACATATCTCCATGCCTCTACATCAGAAGGAAAAGATTTATAAAACTAATGCAATATAATTAAAAATGTAAATTAAATATTACATGCAATATATAAATAGAATTGATAGAGAATACGTTAAAATATAATGAGAATTACAAACGTCATGTTAAAACTGTTTCAAAATTTTGGGAACACTATATAAAATTGTCAAATCATATATTTTAAGTGAGAAAAATAAAAGGCTTTATCAATTTGTGACCTTTTCACGATAATTTTTGTATTAGTTGCCAAAGGTGAAGCCAAACCCATGTTGTTTTATGAAATTGAAAACCTAATTACCTAAAGACAGGACATAAATCATCATTTTCATCATGTATTCCTCTTCATAGGTGTGATTAATTCTCTTTCAGTTCGGTATCTGAGTTCCCAGCTTCGTCTTCATCTTCGATATCCATCTTCATCTTCAAAGTGTGTCTTTGTCTTCGTCACTAGTATGCATCTTCATTTTTGTCTCCATACGAGGGTTTCCATTTTTTTTGGGTAATTCATTTCCACAATACATATATATAGTGTGCTGGATTTCATCAAAGTGAATGCAAACCTTGCTTGTCCTCACAAGTGGGGGAGATTTTCATTACTTTTTCAAAGTAGTGAAATGAAGGGTGAGCCCATTCCCTTTAGAACCCCACAGTTAATGTTTGTATATTATTTTTTTCAAATTTCTTGTTGTTTTTCTTTTCAAATTTAAAAGCATTGAAATCATTATTTTTCTTCTTCTTCAAATTTCTTGAGAATCGCCGTTAAGAAATGTCACAGTGATTATGCCACTGTAGGGTATGTGGATATGTTGCTAATGAAAGGAATCATGTCTAAGATTAATTAGTCTTTTTATTTTTCTATTTTTCATTTAGTTTTCATCAAGTTGACTCAATTAATAAATCAAAAAAAATTAACATGGAACAAATTTACGGAGAGGTAGGATATTTGTATGTGTGAATGATTATCCAAGATCTCCAAAGTCATTTCCTCAGCATTTCTTCTTATTTACAATGTTTCTATTGTTTATTATAAGTTCATGTTTAAGATGTTCTCTCTTCCTATTGCTTCTGGTTGGAAATAATGCATTATATGTATATCTATGGTCAAAATTAGTGCATGGATTGATCACAACTACAAAGATAAGTAGTGAACATTACCTTGATTGATAAGCATCTTTGTAGTAGATTTGATTATAGAAGACTTAAAAAAGTTATATGACATATGTTGTATAATTTGGTAGTCTATTTATGCATGTTGTGACTTATTTTTGAAATAGACAATGTATAAAAGTACTTATTTTGTGTGTAATAGAAACTTTCTTTTCTTAGGTGAATAGGTTATAAACTCAACTTCAACCAGTTATGCTGACTTAATGATGTCCATTAATAATCTTAGAAGTGTGTCAAATGTGAAAAGAAGATTTGTGGCATGTGCTTTAGGTTTTATTAACCTTTAAAGGTGAGTGGCAAACTTAGAATGTGCTTATGCAGGGGATTTTTGGCTAGATAAAAAATTAAGTTCTAATGATCTTTGCTTATTTTGTGAATGTTTTGTTAATTTCATATAACTCCATATAATTTTTCATTTCCTTACTTAATTGTAAACTCTACTTCTATATTGATTATATCGATGGCTTTTTTTTACTTCTATTGTGTTTTCAGAATCAAACTGTTAATATAAATTTATCACAAAATCTCAACTTGGAAGATAGTTTCTGATAGCAGAAATGAGCTTCAATGGGAGGTATCTAGCAGAATTCTCCCTGCTGAAGAACAAATTGATGCACAACAAATCTGCTTACCAAATTTTAATAATCGATTGCCTTCAATGGTCAATCTTCTTCTTTAAGGTTTTTAGTATCATTCGAATTAGCTCTCTTTCTTTATTATCTGTATTTCATTTTTTGTTAAGAAGCTATTAGATGAACATATGATTATATGAACTATGTGTTAGGTAAAGCTTGTTCAAATCTTCAAAAGAATGTAGATGAAAATGGAGGCGGTGGTGATGTCCCGATGGTTCACACAGGAATAGGCAAATAGGTAGTTTTGAAACAGTCATTGATTGTGAAAACTATGATTATTCGTTATGACGATGATGGAATCATTTAATTGGGTATACAAGTGTACGAATTTGGGTTCCTTATACCATTCAATTTAGCTTTTTTGCCTTTTAGAATTTAATTTTTCAAAGGATTATGAAGAAATTAAGGTGGTTGTTCCATACTGTGTTCCTTAGGTGAGATGTAGGGTATGTGCAGTTCATCTAATTCACTATTCTATACTACATCTGGGAAATCGTTCAATGTATCTTTTGCCAGTTTAGTTAAAGCCAAAAAGTTGTTGGAAGAGGTTGTCAATAAACCAATTGCTTGGGAAGATCTTTGTCAATTTCAATTGATGCCTTCGAACATGCTAAGAGCCTTCTTGAGAATCCAGATATAGGAAACTCTTTTATCTTATCTATCGAGTCTCATGTATCATGGAATCTAGAAAAATAATTATATCTTTTTCACTTTATTTGTTTTTTTGTCTGTAAAAATTGTTAAAGTTCTAATTAAAATCTTATATTACTTATTATATATCATTATATTAACTACTTACCTTATATCATTACTTATTATTTTTCTATAACAATCATATATCATTATATTACAAACTTTATGTTAAAACTATCTGAAAATTTTATGACGCCATATAAATTTTTCAAATCATATAATTTAAAAAAGAAAAATAAAAATTACAAATCTATGTAATATTAATTAATTTTTATTTTATAGTTTCATAAACTATTGTAATGATTTAACATTGTTGTTAACTAAATTTATTTTTAGACTTAGAATCATTGTCAATAATATTAAATTTGATTTTTATCAATTTGATGTTAGAATCATTGTCAATAATATTATATTTGATTTTTATCAATTTAATGATCATTCACAAAATGATCAAGTTAAAGTTAGTGAACTCATAAGTATAAATAAGAGAGTTATTTTGTTACTTATGAAATCGTCACCAACGGTCATGTATTTCGTGATGATTATTAAAATCATCGTCAAAGGATTACCCTTTGGTGATGATCTTACTAAACTGTCACCAAAAGATAAGCATTTTGCGATGATTTCAAAAAAGCATCGTCAAAGGCTTACCATATAACGACAATGTCACTTAATCGTCACCAAAGGCTTGCTCAATGCAATATTCTCCTTAGTGGGAAGTAGATCAATGCAATATTTTTATGCTCCACTATCTTCCTAATCAAGTAAAACTTCCTTAATAGATATTTGGACCATTAATGAGAGCATGGTTACTTTGCCTATATAATGTTGCCACTATTATCATAGTATAACACTATTGGCTCAATAATTCTAGGAACTATTCCAAGTTTGATGATGAATTTCTCAATTAAAACTGATTCGTTTGTCACTTTTGACATTTAGATATAGTCTGCCTTGGTCATAGAATCAATGACAATTAGTTTTTTGAACTTTTCTAACCTACCGCATCATCATACAAAGTGAAGATGTAGCCTAATTATGATCCGCTATCATTAGGATTGAATTGGAAACTCGCATATAAATACCCTTAAACTCTTATTTTAAATCCTTTATAAACTGAAAAAAGATCTTAGTTCTTCTCAAGTACTTTAATTTTTTTTAACAGTTATCCAGTGACTATCACCAAGATTAGCTTAATATCTGCTTGTTATGCTCAAAGTATAAGAGACTTCTTATCTAGTATATATCATCATATACATAATTGTTTAAATGGCTGAAGCATAAGGAATACAAACTATATTATCTCTCTCTTACTTTGTCATTAGACACATACTCTATGATAGAGAAATCATATAAGATATGGGTAAGAATTCCCTTTTAGAGTTCTCTATGCTAAACCTTTTTAGTACTTAGTATATGTTCATAGATTGAGATAAGACAAGTAAGCTCATTGGTATATCTTTACAAATATTTATTCTTAAAATATAGGCTGCTTCTCCTAAGTCCTTTATGGAGAAGTATTTAGATAACTAAATCTTTATATAGTGGAGCATAATTATGTTATTTTCAATAAGTAATATGTCATCTACATAACACTAAGAAGATGATTACAGTCCCACTAACATTCTTATAATGTCACCTACATAACACTAAGAAGATGATTACAATCCCACTAACATTCTTATAGACATATAGTTCATCTATAATTTTTTTAACAAACTGTTTAATTGTCTCATCAAAATTAATATTCCAATTTAATGATGCTTGCTTAAGTCTATAAATAGACTTTTACAACTTGCATACTTAATTAGAAACCTCTTAGAATTAAACCCTTTAGGTCGTATTGTATACACATCTTCAAGCGAATTCCCATTAAGAAATGTTTGTTTTGACATTAAATTATCAAATTTTATAATTATGATATGCAATTATAGTCAAAAAGATCTTTATGGACTTTAACATGGTTATTGGTGAAAAGGTTTCATTAAAATCAACTCCTTATATTTGTTTGTAACCTTTATTCACTAGACTTATTTTATACTTATATGCATTACCATTCATATCAATTTTTCTCTTAAAACTTCACGAGCATCTAACTGTTATAGTATGATCGAGAGCATTCATCAAAGTTCGTACTTGGTTAGTATAAATAGATTCCATTTCAAATATAATAGCTTCATAACATTTTAAAGAACCAATGTTAGACATTGCTTCTTTAAAACTAGTAGGCTTATCATCCATGAGCAATACATAGTCTTTCCCCTTTTCAATTTGTGGATCTAATCTAGTGGAAAGACTATGCATCTTATTAATGTGCTACTTACTATGTATCTCTTGAACCCTTGATTATATATAATACGTATCAACATGAGGTTCTTATTTCACCTGGAAGTAAATTTTTGGTTCTTGAACTTCTTTACATTCTACCTGACTCCCACTACTTACTTGAGAATAAATTATCTTTCTAGTCATATATCATTTATTGAGACAAATACCTTTTGCTCAAAAGAGTGGTAAAATTAATATTTAATACTTTCTTTTGAATACCCTACAAATTTATATTTATTTAACTTAACTTGAAGTTTATCATATGTTGCATGCTTTATATAAGCATCACATCCTCCAATCTTTAGGTATAATAACTCTGGCCTACTACTGGCCTATATCTCATATGATGTCATGTTAATCAATTTGGATGGAACTCTATTTAGAAGATAAGCAACAGTTTTAAGGGCATATCCCTAAAAGGAGATAGGAAATATTGCATGATTCATCATGGAATATACCATATCTAATAGACTATAATTTCTCCTTTAAAATACTCTATTATGTTGTGGAGTTTTAAGTGGAGTCCATTTTGAGATAATTTCATTCTCTTTTAAGTAACCAAAAAACTTGTAGTCTAAATACTCACTACTTGATTAGATCTAAGTGTCTTAATACTCATACTAGTTTATTTCTTAACCTTAAGTTTAAATTGTTTAAACTTTTGAAATGATTTAAGCTTTTTTTCCTAATAAATACACATAAAATATCTAGAATGATCATCCATGAATGTAATGAAATATGACCACCTATATAATGCAAGTAGAAATAGGGCCATATACATTTGAATATACAAGCTAGTAGCTCAATGGCATACTCTCTCTTTCCACTAAATGGTAGTTTGATCATCTTACCTAACAAAAAAAATTTATAAGTTCCATATGATTCATAATTAAATGGGTCCAAATATTCTACTTTATGTAACTATAACCTTATTAGAAGATCATTAACATATCTTTCTTATGAAAAGAAAATTCCCTCATCATCTTACTTCACTTCTGGTCTAAAAAGTATTTCATCATCCCCCACGTCAATCATTTTAAATTTAAAAATCGTAAGTTTCCTAAATTCAATCATTAATAAAGCATTAATTTCAATACAAATCAAGTAATCCATATAAAGATAAACAATTAATAATTTATTACCCCTTCTAGTATTAACATATAAAGTAGACCCACTTGTACTTTGTAAAAATTCACATGAGTTGAAATGATTATTGATCCTCTTATACCCAGCATGTGAAGTTTGCTTTAGGTCATATAATACTTTCATTTAATGGTATACTTTATTCATTTGACCTACCAATTTACAACCTTTTGATTATTTTACTTACATTTTTCATTTAAAAAACCACTAAGAAAAGTGAACTTCACTTCCAATTGCTAGAAATTCCTTTTTTCATGCTAGTAAGGCAAAAAAAAAAAAGTGTGTAGAGTATCAAACCTTGTAACTGTAGTAAATGTAGCATCATGTTTAACAACCTCACGTTGTTTATATGATTATTATTTTAACAACCATGAGCATCTAACCTAGCATTGTATTTTTGGAATGATTTATATGATTATTATTTTATCTTATAAATCCACTTTAGTCTAATAATTGTTTCTCTATTTGGAAGAGTAATCAACTCTCATGTCTTATTTCTCTCTAAGGCCTTCATTTCTTCATCTATAGTAATACGTGAATTATTAAATTTCATAGCTTCTTTAAATGAACTTGACTCTTATACTCGCACAATCTGACATCTCTATCTAGTTGTGTAAATGATTGTCAAGCTCCTCCATTTTTATATTTGAGTTTCTGAAGAGGAAGGAGAGTTAGAATGTATTGGACTTGAAAAACTAGGTAACTTGATTGGGTTGGAATGTGTCACAGAAGGATTGGAGTCATCATCATCACCATTCACTAATAGATTTTCTCCTTAATAATATTCTAAAAAAGATACTAAAAAAATATTGTTTCTTATCCCATTTTTTAGTATATTTGTCATTAAATGCAACATCCCAACTAATTTGTAACTTTACAATAAGAGGATTATACTATTGATATCTTTGGTTTTATTACTATATCTCATAAAAATACATTTCACATTATTTTTATAATGTGTTGTTCCATTTTTAAAAGAAATATGCACATAAACAATAAAACCAAAAACTTTAAGGTAGTTACATTAGGCTTCCATTGATTTCATGCTTCAAAAGGTGCTTAGTGATATAATGTCATTGTAGGATTTTGTCTGAGAATATAAGTTGTTATTTATATTACTTTTACCCAAAAACTCTTTGGCAAATCCTTAAATTTGAGCGTGCTTTTTACCATATCCATAGGATTCCTATTCTTTCACTCTATGGCTTCATTTTGTTGTGAAGAGTAGCTAGCGGTCAGTTGTCTTTGAATGCTAGGTTCAGTACAAAGTTAGTCAAATTCCTCCAATAAAAATTCCCATAACCAATCTACAACTCTTTCGTGGGATATCCACTTTTCTTTTCAATAAATGATTTGAATTTTTAAAAGCAATAATGCATCTAAATTTTTCTTAATAAAATATATCCAAGTAAATTGATTAAAATGGTTAACATAAAAAATAAAGTAACTGCTACCTACATCTGCATATACAAAAAGAATCTCAATGTTGTTTTCTAGTTAACAACTTTCAAAAACATCATCAACATAATTTATCAAAGGGAAACTAGTCAACATTGTTCATGCAATATACTCAACCTTTTGAAATTTAAAAGTCCATATCTATCCTATCAAATCCAATTTTCATCATATAAAGTCACATTTAATGTAAATTTGACATAATCGTGTTGGTTTAAAGGAAATAGTTTATTCTTAGTTATTAGAACCTCAAATAGAAGATGGTACTTAGACTTGTCCTTGTAGACATAACAAGTTGAGTCTTCAAAGATAAGTTAAAATCCTTCTAAAAGGAGATGAACTACACTAAATAAGTTTGAATCAATATCAGGTATATAATGTACATTTCAATATAATCTAAACCATATGGATTTATCTTATCAACACCTTTTCCTTAAGTCTTTCGAGCCATTCCGTCACCTATTTTCACTCGACTATTTATTAAGTTATCTAGACCAATGGAAAAAAAAAGTTGACTTATCATTTGCACACTGCAACCATTATCTACATATAACAATATAAAACACATTGTTTATGAGAATAAAATTCAAGAAATAAACTTTCAACTTCATCCACTTCCTTTTCTTCAATAAATTTAGCTTATTTTTATTTAAAACAGTAATACCTTTCTATATGACTCTACCTTTTGTAGTAGTAACATTGCCTTGAGTTTAAAATTTTGACCTTTCTCAACTCCTTTTGAATGTTGATTATTGTCACTATACTATTCTCCTCTACCTTCTCTTTCACTTTTAAAGGATTTTCTCCATGACCTATTTTGAAGGAGCCTTTTTTTGGCTTAATTCAATAAAATTGGCTATTTATTTACATTAGATTAGAAAGCACTTTCAAGTATGTTGCTATTATATATGTCCATCCTATCGCTATATTCCATCGAACAATTTGCCGGAATATTTTCCCTCCACCTTTACCGATGAAAATTTTGTCCGTCACTAAATTTCATAGCAGTGTTATCGACGAATATTGATTTTCCGTCTCTAATTAGCTGCGGTATTTAGTTCGTCAGTAGTTTTCTGTCGATAATTTATGAATTAGTTGAAGTGTAATATTATGCATATGAATGCAATCATAACATCATGAATCATGTTATAAATGTACCAAATTCATTCTATATGATGTCACTTATGTGACTCAGTAGTCTAATACTTTAAACCCTTCAACAATTTGAGAGATAGGATACTACATTGAATCTATATCAGGTATATGAAATACATTTCAATATAATCTAAACCATATGGCTTTATCTTATTGATACCTTTTCCTTAAGCCTTTTGAGCCATTCCATCACTTTTTTCACTCGACTATTTATTAACTTATCTAGACTAATGACAAAACCAAGTTGACTTGTCATATGCATACTGCAACCGCTGTCTATATAACACAATATCTTAAAAACGTTATTTATTAGAATAAAATTCAAGAAACAAACTTTCAGCTTCATCCACTTCCTTTTCTTCAACAAATTTAGCTTATTTTTATTTAAAACATTAATACCTTTTTGTATAACTATACCTTTTATAGTAGTAACATTGCTTTGAGTTCAAAATTTTCACCTTTCTGTACTCCTTTTAAATGTTGATTATTGTCATTATACTATTCTCCTTTACCTTCTCTTCTATATTAAAAGGATTTTCCACCACAACCTATTTTGAAGGAACCTTTTTTGCTTAATTCACTAAAATTGGTTGTCTTTATGTTGGGGTAGCTACAACTTGCATTAGAAAACACTTTCAAGTGGGTTGCTATTATATATATCCGTCCTATCTTCATGAGAATAAAGGGGCCTATAAGCACCCCATCATTTGATAGCATGCTTTATCTTTGTACTCCTCTATGGTAGCTATAACATAGACATATATCTTCAATAGGCTCCTAAGAATTTTCTCAAATACGTTTTTTTAACCATATCCGCACCATACTTATTTGGTTAACAATTTCTATATTATTTTGTTGTAGCAGCTCTCTAAAGTATCCCTATCACTCTTAAATTAACTTTAAAATTTTCATCAAAGAGTTTGAAGTTTGACTATGATTACTTTGTCATTACCTTGATAAACTTTTTGCAAAGCATCCCAAACTTCCTTGGACTTTGTGGATGATAAACTGCAAGAGAACATTAATGAATAATAAAGCCTTCATATCCTTTTTTCGAATGCCTCGATTTGCTTTTGTTTTATTATATGCTTCATCTTCTAAACACCTTAAATCTTAAGACAAAAATAACGTCTTTATTTTCATGCACTGGATTTCATATCCGTTGCTTTAGAAGAGTGGCAGCTTGGCAACGAAGGATTGACACCAATATTATTGTTGCCCATCTACCTTGTCATCGAAATAGAAATAATATTAAAATAAATAAATACGAAGCTAGACAAGCAAAGAAACAATTCAACAAATAGATGGAATGAAAAGACAACTCAACTAATAACTTGATTCATTTTATTTACACATAGCTTCCTTATATAACCAAAAATCACACCTAATTCTTCTAATGATAGGCTATAGCAAACATTTCCAGACAACAGTAAAGATAACAAAAGACTAGCTACAAATAAGAACTCAATTTGGACTCTTTCAATCAAACTTTTTTTTTATTGAACTAAATCTTTGACACTTAACATGTTGAATAAAGAGATACAGAGTTACAAAATATTCGAAATTTTATCTTCCACGGTGTTCTCTAAACATTCTTATATTCATATCTAGTCATTCATTCAAAAGGATAGAGATTCCATGAGCACTGAAGCAATGATGTCCCTGACAAGATATGAATTAGTGTAGGCATCATCGTCCTTGTATATTACATCCATAACGCGAGCTAGATTCAATATACGCTCCAAGAAGAACGGGGGGACTGGCGTTGGCTTCAGGCATTGCTCATTTATATCTTTCCATGCATTGACAATTTCTTTGCGAAAATATTCAATCGCCTCTTCCTTTGAAGC
>JANKYE010000010.1:4341333-4351485 GCA_032467995.1 Erythroxylum dillonii
TTTAATTTTAGTTTAATTACCTCAATTTTGATCAATGATCCCAAAACCCCCTTTTTATCAACTTGAATTGCATTTTTTACTAAAAGACTAGCTTAAACTTTTTTTCGTTGGTTCCGATTAAGTGAGATGACCCGAGATTGCACCCTATACTGCAATCTTTGGTATTTATTATTTTTGATTCGGTTCCCAAGGGTTGATCTTAGATCAAAATGACAGAGCCGCTATCAAGTGCTTTCCAAAAAGTTACAAAATGAAAAACGAGTTTCTATTGCTGGAATTAGAAGTGATTATGCTAGTGAATTTGAAAATGAAAAATTCAGAATATTTTGTGGAGAGAATGGAATTTTTCATAATTTTTCTACTCCTAGAACTCCACAACAGAATGGAATTGTAGAAAAAAAGAACAGGACGATTCAAGAAATGGCTAGAACTATGTTTTGTGAAATGAATCTTCCTAAGTATTTCTAGGCAGAAGCTGTAAATACAGCTTCTTATATTCAAAATAGAATACTTATGTGACCGTTGTTAAAGAAAACTCCATATGATTTATGGAAAGGAAGGAAGCCTAATATCTCTTACTTCCGTCCATTTGGTTACAAGTGTACTATATTGAATAAAAAAGAAAGTTTGGATAAATTTGACTAGAAGATCTATTCAGGAATTTTTGTAGGATACTCATTATCTTCTAAAGCTTATAAGGTTTATAATCTTACTTCTAAGTCTGTTGAAGAATCTATTCATGTCAAATTTGATGATAGTTCTTAACCAAATAGAAGAAATGATACTGATAATGAAACCCTATCAGTACCCTTGGTTGATAATGAAGATTTGTCATCATCAAATTCTCCTACATATAAAGTAGATGATATTACTGAAAATCTCACTTTGAAAAAGGACTGGAGATATAAGTCTTCTCACCCAGAAAATCTTATTATAGGAGAAACCTCAGAAGGTATGAGAACTAGGTCTAAATTAAAAAGAGAAGCAAATGTAGCTTTTATTTCTGAAATAGAGCCTATGAAAATTGATGAAGCTCTTCAAGATCAAGCTTGGATTTTAGCCATGCAAGAGGAGCTGAACCAATTTACAAGAAATAAAGTTTGGTCGTTAGTTCCCAGACCCTCCAAAAAATCTATCATAGGAACCAAATGGGTTTTTAAGAATAAACTAGACGAGTCAGGTAGAGTAAGTCGTAACAAAGCTAGATTAGTAGCCCAAGGCTATAATCAACAAGAAGAAATAGACTATAATGAAACTTATGCTCCTGTAGCTAGATTAGAAGCTATTAGGATCTTGTTTGTATATGTTGTTTGTCATGATATAAAACTATTTCAAATGGATGTGAAAAGTGCCTTTTTGAATGGTTTTATAAATGAAGAGGTTTATGTAAAGCAACCTCCTAGTTTTGAAGATTCTAAGAAACCAGACTATGTCTATAGACTTCATAAAGCCTTGTATGGTTTGAAATAAGCTCCTTGAGCTTGGTATGATCATCTAAGTTCCCTTTTGATTGAAAATTATTTTAGTAGAGGACATGTAGATAAGACGTTATTTAGAAAATGTGTTAAGAATGATTTCATCATAGTACAAATATATGTTGATGATATTATCTTTGGTGCAACGTCTAAAAAACTATGTACCAGTTTTGAGAGTCTAATGAAAAATGAATTTGAAATGAGCATGATGGGTGAATTAAAATTATTTCTTGGGTTACAAGTTAAGCAAACCGAAGAAAATTTTTTTATCATCAACAGAAATATATCAAAGAACTGTTGGTTAAATATGGAATGGAAAAAGTGAAACTTGTGTCAACTCCTATGCATCCTTCAAACCTTTTATCTAAGGATGAAGCAGGTATGAAGGTTGATCAAACCCATTTTTAGAGAAATCATTAGTTCTTTATTTTACTTTAGAGCAAGCAGACTTGATAGTTTGTTTAGTGTTTGTTTGTGTGCGAGATTTCAAGCAGATCCTAGAGAATCTCACTACATTGCTATCAAAAGAAATTTGAGATATCTATCAGGTTCTACTGATCTTTGTTTAATGTATGAGAAAGGTAAAGAATTCAGGTTAATTGGCTATTGTGATGATGATTACGCTGAAGATAGGATTGATAGGAAAAGTACAAGTGGAGGTTGTCACTTTCTTAGCCATAATTTAGTTTCCTAGTCAAGTAAGAGGCAAAGTTCAATTGCTCTATCTACTGCAGATGTTGAATATATATTAGTTGCAAGCTGTTGCTCGTAGACGTTATGGATCAAGTATTAGTTAGAAGATTATTCAATACAAAAAGAACATATTCCAATTTTCTGTGACAACACAAGTGTTATCAACCTATCAAAGAATCCAATACAACACTCGAGGGTTAAGCATATTGAAGTTAGACATAATTTCCTATGAGACTACATATAAAGGAAGATTGTGAGTCTACAATTTGTTGAGACAAATCATCAGTGGGCAGATATCTTCACTAAGCCTTTGAATGAAGCAAGACTCAAAGAAATCAGACGAAACTTGAATATGGTAGTGTTGAGTGACTAATCGTTTGACACGTCATGACCCAGATGATCTTCTTAGTTAAGAAGATAAAAAGTCGTAAGTTTTTAAGATGACAGTAACGGTAAGTTATAGATAGTAATTTCTTTCAAGAGAAAGTTTTAGAGGGAAAGCTTTTCAAAGTCTTTAGAATATCACCTACTCTAGAATATTCTTGAAATACTCTGAAATCGACTTTTGCAGAACTCTCAACAAATCATTTCATTACTCTGATCTTAATATCAAGTTCTTTCTATTCACATTCTCAACTTCAGATACTAACATCATCTCTTTGAGAAAAATACATTTGTGCGTTTAGTTTTTGTTGTCTGCAGATTACAAATGGAATAATCGATGATTTATGGAAAACATGTTGATTTCGATTCCTTGAAGAAGAACCAGATGGGCATTGAACCAGAGATTGATGCAGTTGGATGGAAAAACTTCTTTCAATTCTGTGAAAAAGTTTATTTGAATAAAGTATATGAGTTTTGGAAGAATGCAAAAGTAGTAGATGATACTTTAGTATCAGTGGTGGATAGATTGTCGGTCATTGTGACACTGGAGCTAATCGAGAAAGTTAGTGAATATCCATGTGTTGGAGCAAAGGTGTCTCATAACACAAGATGGATGACTCAAGCCAGTACAAAAAAGGCACATATCAATCGACAACTCTATGGATGTAGTGACCCAAAGGAAAAGAAGGTGTCAACTTTTGTTCCGAAGGTTAGGGCTCTACATGCGCTACTCTTCCATTGTGTTCTACCAAGAACAGGCTCAAAGAATGTTGTGACGACAATAGACGAACAATGTCTGCTCCATCTACTCAACCATCAACCTATAGATCTTCCACACCTAATTCTCAGTTACATGATGAAGTCGAAGAGAGATTCCAATGCCCCACCGTATGATATGCCACTGATAAGAATCTTCGGAGGTTCTGGAATTTTTCTTGAAAGAGGAAACATAATGGAGATGAAAATAAAAAGTGTCATTAACGTGTCAATAGTTGGTAGAATGGGCTTGAAGAATCAAGAAAAGGAGGATACAGATTCTATGGCAAAAGCAAAGACTGAGGGGGAGCGTATTGTCAAACAAAGTTTGAGTGAAATGGTTACTCCCACAAGAAAGACAAAACCTGAATCCACAGAAAGAATATATACAGAAGAGAAAGAGAAATTGTTAGATGAATCACTGAAAGCTAAGACGATTTCACACAGAGAAGAAAGCCAAGTGAAACAACCTGAAAAATAAGTGTCTTTGAAAAGAAAGGGGGAGACACTTTATTATGAGAAATCCAAATAAGCATGAAAGTCACCAAGACTATTAACCCTTCGTCAACAAGAGCAGAAGAAAGGGGAAGGTTTGACTCTTGGTAAAGATTCAGGAAAGACAGAGAAAGCATCATAGGCTACTAGATCTTTTGTCTCAACTTTGCAAGAGCAACCAGCAAAATCGACCAAAGAAACATAAATTAAAAGAAAATTGGTGTTTGAAAGGAAGAAGCCTCAACAATAACCTCCTTCTAGGCTGGTAGAAGAAAGTAAGAAGTAGAAGACCAGTCAGAAAAAGAGTACTTCAACTGATGTTCAACAAAAGAAAAAGTCAGTTGAACACACTTCAGCACAACTTAATCCTTCTCAACCTATGAGAAAAGAGGATTTGAAACTGAAGGTGATTGAAGAACCTGAACCTGTTAGGAGTAGAAGCTCCATTATTATAAGAGAACCTTTGAAAAGGTTGGTCAAGGTACAATTCAAACCAATTCTGATCAATAGTCGATCAATACATCTGTTAAATCATGGAGAGAAAAGGTTATATGGTGTTCTGTGAGATGAAAAGACATAACCATATCCAATGTAGATGATCAAGGAGCGGTATACTATTTACCCAATAACAAACAGAACATTGATCAAGATTGTACCAGATCTACAACCAAGACCTTCAATCATTGTAAGCAGTGAGGATAAAGGGAAGAAGAAAATGTATCCAGAAGGAAATACAAATGATCTTACAGAAGATTAGATAGAAGCAGAAGTGAGAAAAATAGATAAGGCGTGCGCTGCATCTTATCAGAGAGGAATCTATGTTTCACATCATATTTCAAAAGCATCAGGAAGTCAGTGTGGCCACTTCACCATAGATGGAACTTTCCAGGTAGTTGGAAGAATAACAAAAGGACTATACAGAAATATCAGGGTTGAAGATATTAGTTTCAACTTGGAGACTCTTGTGCATCTGATTATGCACTTTAGACCTTTGAGTCTTATATCTTCAATTAAAGATGTCCTACACCTTCTTGGAAAACCATCTCCAAAACTACCTAGACCTGATGACATTAATCTCCCTGAAGAATCTTTCAAACCTTCTGTTATTACAATCATAGAATTAGATGTTTTACCTTCAAAAACATTTGTTACTGCAAACTTCCTTCCACCTAGACCACCTCAACAGGATTCTACTATTGGTTTGGAAGAAGTTAGTCACATACAACAGGGGAGTCATGAATCCTTAGTAAAGGAAATTAAAGAAATTCATGATAAGGTTGATGATCTGCATGACTCAGTGGGTGATTTACATGAGGAAGTAGCTCATTTACGAGTTTCTATAGAAGAAGACGTCAAGTTGATCCGCGCTGATATACAACGAATGTTTTCTAAAATCATGAAGCATCTTCGATAAAGATTTTTTATTGATAACAAATAGGGGAGAAGGGTAGAAGCAGAAGAAAGATATGAGAAGAGAAGCATAGTACATAGGGAGACCAGAGACAAGGAAAAGAAGGTAGTATTGATTAACAAGTTTTTTCATGTGTATATCTTTTGTTGTCTTCTTATTCGCTATCGAAATAATATTCGTTTATCTTTCAAAAATTATGATCATTTGCTATCATCAAAAAGGGGGAAATTGTTAAGTCAAGAAGACTTCACGTCTATTAATTTTGGTGACAATCAAATAATAATAATATTAGAAATAAATGAACTGTTTTGATAAGTGTGTTAAGCGTGCAGCAAAAAACACAAAAAGAAGTCAAAACACAAAAGAAGTGTCAAAAGACAGAAGAAGCGGCAAAACACAGAAGAAGCGAAGAAACACGGAAGAAGTAAAAAGACAGAAGAAGTGGCAAAACACAGAAGAAGTAAAAAGATAGAAGAAGGGGAGAAACACAGAAGAAGTAAAAAGACAGAAGAAGCGGCAAAACACAGAAGAAGTAAAAAGACAAAAGAAGCAGAGAAACACAGAATAAGTAAAAATATAGAAGAAGCAGAGAAACACAGAAGAAGTAAAAAGACAAAAGAAGAGGAGAAACACAGAAGAAGTAAAAAGACAGAAGAAGCACGGAAAACACAGAAAAAGTAAAGAACATAGAAGAAGCGGGGAAAACACAAAAGAAGCTTAGAAAACACAGAAGAAGGGCACAACACAGAAGAAGAGCAGAAAACACAGAAGAAGTGGAAAACACAGAAAAAGCGTAAAAAACACAGAAGAAGTGCAAGACATAGAAGAAGCGCAAAAGATACAGAAGAAGTGGAAAACACAGAAGAAGGCAAAAACACAGAAGAAGAGTACAAACACTGACAATACAAAGATGAAGACACTCTAGTACGTCGGATGGTTAGTCAGTTGGAGATAGTTACATAACTCAATTGAATAACAGTTTCTACAAGAAACAAGAAGCAATTGGATACGAAGGCTATAAATATTAGTCATAGTCGGAGACTGAACAAGTTTTTTATAGCACTTTGATCTTTCAACTTTAGCAAAATACTATATTCGTTGTGCGATACACGAGAGCAAACATTACTGTAACAAAAAGTTCGCAATATCTTTCTAATGAGAGAAAGGAAAAGTTGAGAGCTTGAAGAGGCTAAGAGAGCAAAAATAATACTTTGTGTAAGAGACCTAAAGAGGTTCTATAAAGGAAAGAATACTTTTAAATTTGGAGAAGAATAGTGAAATCTTAGAAGAATTCTAAGAACTGGACGTAGCCTAAGGTTTGGGTTGAACCAGTATAAAAATCGTCGTATCTACCTTCTAACTCTCTATTTTAATTTCTATTGTTCTTAAACAAGTATATAGAAGTTATTTGTGATTTAATCACGTAACTATTTTTGTATATCATTTTTGGTATTCATTCAATAGTTTGAAAAAGTTCTTTTAAAGAAATATCAAAGGGGTTTGTATTCACGAAAAGAATACACAATTCAACCCCTCCCCCCTCCCCCACCATCTTATGCATTTTATATATTGTAAGAAAAGTTTATATTAACAAGTGATTTACTTCAGTTAGCACCACATCATTTGCCTTATAATGCAGAATCCTAGTTATCTTTCACATCACCTGATACATCATTTGCCATGTCATCTTTACATGTGTCATTTCCTTATTTTTTCCACATGTCGTGTCCTCATTTGTACGGTTTAGACCCATCGATTTGGTTTGAAAACAAGTTGACTAACACTTTGATTGCTTGATTCAATACATTTTAATTAAGATTCTCTACAAACTAGACTATTTCTAAAATTTTTTGACGCTTTGAATCCAATTATGAGGTTAAAATAACCAAATTCCATCTTTATAAGTAGGTTTTCTCCTATTTTATTGTCTTTTTTCACTATAGATGCTTTTAAACTTCCCCAATACATTTCTAACCCTATTAATATCATCTTTGATGGCTCCAACTATATTAATAGACTGAGGAAATATGTAGCTTTCTTAAGGTGAGACTCCTTTAGAGTATTGTTATTGGAGAATTGCCTAAACCCACTCAAAAGAAAGATGAAGACATTGACATATTCACATAATCAATAGCATGGGATGGAATGAACCATCAAATCTTAATATGGTTTTGAATTACATGCACTAAAGCCATCAAACTTGACTTTCGATGATTTAACATAGCTCAGGAGGTATGGAATTTCTTGAAAAAATGTTACTCTGATTAGATAATGTCCACTAATTTCAATTATATAAGAGACTTCATCGCACACAATAATAACCCAAATAGACAACACACAGTTATGTATCTGAATTGTAAGAAATTTGGAATCTATTAGCACTTGGCGATCCTATCTAGCCTAGTCCTGATGCTACTATGCTCTACATAAATCTTCGAGATCGTCAACATATATAACATTTTCTTATGACTCTCAAGAAGGAATTTGAACCCATTCACAATTCTCTTCTTCATAGGAGAACTCTACCTAATCTCATCACTATTATTAAGGAGCTCATCTGAGAGAAAAGTCACCTCAATATGCTCTGCATTGAAAAATATGTCCTAACTACTGATGTTGTTCTTACAACTTATACTTTGTCCCAAACTTCTCACAACTTAGGTAAGAAGTTTTGTAAAGGATCTTGCAGCTATTGCAAAAAGCTCGAACATCACATCTTTGAATGTAGAAAACGACTCAAACTCTGGACAAGGTAATACTTCTGTAATACTTCTAACTTTCTCCAATCTATTTCTACTAGTGTTGCTACCACTAAAGGGCCAATAAAAAGAACCTCTCCTAAATTCTCTTTAAAGAGCCTCCATTCCCTTCTTCAATAACTTCAACCAAATTTTGGTATAGTCTCCTCCTCTGCCCTATCTATCACATCAAACTCTTGGTATCTCAATTCTACCTATTGCAATCATATGACCTTTGATTCTTTTATTCTTGAATCTTTAACAATACCATCTATATCATATATTGTTCATACTACTGATAATTCCACTATGCATATTCTGTTGGATCGCCTATGGCTTGAGTATTCACAATATGCAGCGGAATGGATCATACTACAACAAGAAGTATAACCGAAAACACAACATGTATAAAATTACCTCCTGACACGGAGTTTCTTTTTCAGATTTGTAGACACTGCAATGCACGAATGTCCTTTACCGGTATCCATATGAGGACGAACGATCCAGGCAGTGGCTATTGTGTGCTAACACGTTCCAAATCCTTTTCGAACGCTGCACAAATTTTCTCTCGGAGGGTGGCTAGGATTTTTGTCTCACTCTTTTTTTTATGAGACCTAAGTTTCTCTATTTATACAGAAAAACTAATCTCTTTGAAGCCTAATAAGTTTTAGCCCATATTATATCTCATATAATAAAAGCCTGACAACTTAATTCAATCTAGCCCAATAAATATATCCACATATATTTATTCAATACTTAATAAATTAGGCCCAAGAGAATAAGCTCAAATCACATCACTCTTTGTGTGCGACCCTGTAGACTTATTTGATGTTGGCAATGGGCTTGATCACACTTCAAGGCCCGTAAGTCATAAGCGGCCTCTAGTAAGACATTATGACTACCCAAATCAAATGAGGATTGATAATCCGATTTAAACTGTAACCATGGTTATAAGCTCAGTCCCTTTGTAACATGATATCAAGATTATTCACAAGGCATGGTACATGTCAACCTTTTATTAATCATAGTTTGTTGATCCCCAAGTTGACTAATTATAACAAATGAAATTGATGACTCCTCATCAATTCATTTGAGCACATCCATGCATTTCTTCAGTCATATTTGTCAAGGGGCCTAAATGATATCTCTCTCATTTAAGAGAGGTACAAATCCTATCTACATCATTCACATTCCCTCCATATGATTCATTTAATGTCCAACATAAGACTACATGTTATTCGGTTAAGAATAACTTAGTCTAATGTCAAAACACTGAATTCCTTATGTAGGGAACCATGATGACTTCAGGTCAGAGGACTAAAGTCAAACCATATTGAGAATCACTAATGACATGAAACCATGTAGTGTTCTCTCTATGGGTCGGTTCAATATATGTTCTCTAAGATATATCTATGTTTCTGATTTAATAACTCATATCCATGATCAAAAAAACGTGATCATCAATCAGAACACATACTAGCCTTAATTAATTATCGTTCCACCAATACCGATCAGGGACAGTTTAGAATAGTATTATAATGCTTATGGTTTTACTACCAAGTCACATACTTGATGACACAACTTAATACTATTCATGGAAATCACGTTACATAAACGATATACATGCATATATAAAAGAATACCTCATAATATATTATTAATAAGTCATAATGTTAGTACAAATGTCACGTATGTCTATTAGCCTAGGGCACACTACTAACAATCTCCCACTTGCACTAGGCCCAATCAGTTAGATATCTAATACCCATGGACCTATTATGACTCTTATGCTTAGGTTGTGGAAGAGGCTTAGTAAGTGGATCGGCAATATTGTCATTTTTATCCACTTTGCATATCTTCACGTCTCCTCTTCCAATGATCTCTCTAACTAGATGGAAATGTATGAGTATGTGTTTGGATCTATGATGTCAGTTTGGTTCCTTAGCCTGTGCTATAGCCCCATTATTATCACAATAAAGGTTTATAGAACTTGCAATACTAGGAACAATTCCAAGCTCAGTGATGAACTTCCTGATCTATACAACTTCCCTAGCTGCATCCAAGGCAGCAATGTACTCAGCTTCAGTTGTAGAATCAACAACAGTGTCTTCCTTTGAACTTTTCCAGCTCATTACACCTCCATTCAAATAGAACACAAAACCTGATTGTGATATAAAATCATCTATGTCAGACTGAAAAC
>JANKYE010000010.1:4368011-4378175 GCA_032467995.1 Erythroxylum dillonii
GGCGTAGTTCAAGGTTTGGGGTGAGCCAGTATAAAATCGCAGCATCTATTCTCTAACCCATATCCTTTAATTTTCTTATTGTTAAACGAGTAGATAATATTACTTGCGATTGCATTACTTATCAACTTTAGTAAAATATTTTTGTGATCATTTGAATTTTTGTAAAGAAATTCCAGAAATCTCAAAAGATTAATATTTTCAAAAAAGTTACACAATTCAGTCAGTCAGTTAGTTAGTTGGAGTTTGTTACAGAACTCAACAAAATAACGGTTTCTAGAAGATTCAAGAAGCAACTTCTCAAGAAGACAATTGGAGACTTAGGCTATAAATACTAGTTCTAGTTGAAGACTAAATAACGTTTTTAGAAGAGAAAATTCTGATTGCACAATACTTAGAGAAATTCTGTATTCAAAGTGTGAAAGAAGAGAGCGAATATAACTGTAACGTAAAGCTCAAAAATATCTTTCCTAGAGAGAGAAAGAAAGGCTAGAGCTTGGAGAGGCTAAGATAACATAAAGAATACTTTGTGAGAGAGACCTCAAGAGGCTCTGAAAGGGTAGAAAGAATACTTATAAAGTTGAAGAGTATAGTGAATCTCAGACAAACTCTGAGGACTAGACGTAGTCCAAGGTTTGGGGTGAGCCAGTATAAAATCGCACCGTCTATTCTCTAACCCATATCCTTTAATTTTCTTGTTGTTAGACAAGTAGATAATATTACTTGCGATTGCATTACTTATCAACTTTAGTAAAGTCTTTTTGTGATCATTTGAATTTTTGTAAAGAAATTCCAGAAATCTCAAAAGATTAATATTTTCGAAAAGGTTATACAATTCAGTCAGTTAGTTAGTTGGAGTTTGTTACATAACTCAACAAAATAACGATTTCTTGAAGATTTAAGAAGCAATTTCTCAAGAAGATAGCCGGAGACTTAGGCTATAAATACTAGTTTTAGTTTAAGACTAAATAACGTTTTTATAAGAGAAAATTCTAATTGTACAATACTTAGAGAAATTCTGTATTCAAAGTGCGAAAGAAGAGAGTGAATACAACTGTAATGTAAAGCTTAAAAATATCTTTCCTAAAGAGAGAAAGAAAGGCTAAAGCTTGGAGAGGCTAAGATAATAGAAAGAATACTTTGTGAGAGAGACCTGAAGAAACTTTGGAAGGGTAGAAAGAATATTTGTAAAGTTGAAGAGTATAGTGAAATCTAAGACAAACTCTAATGACTGGACGTAACCTAAGGTTTGAAATGAACCAGTATAAAATCGTAGCGTCTATTCACTAACCCTTATCTTGTAATTTTCTTGTTGTTAGACGAGTAGATAATATTACTTGCAATTGTATTACTTATCAACTTTAGTAAAGTATTTTTGTAAAGAAATTCAAGAAATCTCAAAAAATTAATATTTTCGAAAAGATTATACAATTCACCCCCTCTTCTTGTGTATTCTATATACTTTAGGTGATTCCTATAATAACAAGTGATTTACTTTAGCAATATCTTCTATCCAATTTGAATGTTTAGAACTTTCTTGTTTAAATTTAAAGAGATTAATCCTCTCTAATTGCCAGTGCTCTTAAATGTATTTTATACAAATACATTAAATTTAAAATATCATCTTAAATATATTTTATACAAATTTAAAATTAAATTTACCATTTTATCATATTAATTTTTAATTAATTATCTTCCATTCTTTTAAATGTTCGTGGTGTCGCTACTAACTTTTCCCAATACTAAAATTGTTTGATAATACTGCATTAATTAAGGTCGACACTAAAATTAATGAAGAATCTAAATCAAGTGAATCATCTTAATAATAATTAATACGCTATGAAAAGTAATCTTATATTAGAACAAAGTAAAGGAAGGCAGAACTATGCATAAATGTGATCAATTATCAAAGTGGGATGGACACTGTTTTTCCTTCCACAGTTTATGTTGTAAGGATACCCATCAAAAGTTGAGCCTTTGGTCTTACTCCCTCGCCCACACTTCTAATCATGGAAAACATGAAACGATGTCAAAAATGGTTCATTTGTATTCTCATGTGCCAATATCGAAGCCTTACGGCTGCTTTTTATCGCTCTCTTTGCGTATTATGTGTGCAAGCAAGACCTACAAAGTTCAGCGCCGGAGCTAGAGGGTATTTCAACCTTTGCTGCAAGCCTGAGCGGCTGGCTAGAGCTACAGGTTTCACTCTCTTGCATTGCTCTAGCCATTTTCATGTCCCATGGATTGATTATTAGTAAGCTCTCAACTCTAATTACCCACTTTTCTTAACAATAAATTTCTATTTAATACAAGATTTCTGGATAACAAGCCAATACAATGTATACAGTACAACCCTTACAGGTAAAGAATACCAAAACCGAAAATACAATGCAACCAACCGCTTACACTGACAATATCAAAAGTTACACTCATTATTCCTCGTGACTGGGATTTTGTGAGAACCAAAATCAACATATGTTGGAAGAGCAATGTGAGGACACTAGTATATATAGACATTAAAGACTCCACGTGTTTCTAAGAGATCCCAATCTCCAGGGATGTGCACCCCTGAACTGAAAGGTGAACTCGGGTTTCTCAAGTTATTGTGTTACCGATTGCTTCGTCTCTATGCACCGACATCAATTCGGTCACTGAAAGACCCTCACGAATCCAGCATGCTTTCAACTGCACCCACAACTGGACCCGATAGCAATCGTAACACAAGAACACCAGACCTCTTGACAAACCCCGAAAGGACTCACTCAAACAGCAGACCCAGCTGATACTCCTCCATGAAAATTCAATGATGAAAAATATCTCACCTGCTTTAGGTTCAATTTGTATAATATAGACGTTCCCGACCATTATATCACAATACTTACATTTAGCTGAAATTGAATCCACCAGAAGGAACAGCAGGAACCTCATTCCCAAACTGGAACTCAGATTGGGGCGCATCCCCTGGTGGCATTGTCTCATCCTCTTCCTCCAACCAATATGTCTCAAGAATCTTCACTGCCTTCTCATAAATCTCTGTATTGTCATGAGACTGTAGATTTTCGATTTTCTCCAAGCCCTCAGCATCATCAATCATTTGAGCATAAAGGTTTATACCCCCATTGTTGCCCAAATTCTTGTCAGCCTCCCCTACCTTCAAGATGTTTTCTAACCCTTCTAAGCACACAGTCACAATTCTTGGATCGGGGCAGATGAGAAGATCACATAACGGTTTAATACAGCCTTGACTAAAAAGAAACCTGAAACATTTTTGCACTCAGATTAAATTATGAAGTATCTAGTTATACCTTAATTTATCAGATATTCTCAAGCAAGAAAATAAAGGAAATTAGATTGACTTTCTTACTTGATCTGCTCATGAGTACCACCAGATGTAGCATTTGAGATGGCCCACGCAGCCTCCTTTTTAATGTCAAACTCAGCATTTTGAAGCAGTTGAACCAGTGGGCCAATAAGATTAGCCTCAATTACTGCCTGTAAATTTTCATAGAAGGGTGCTCAGTTACTAATGCCACAGTTCAACCCAAAATTAAGTAAAAATGGAACAAGCCAACAAGAAGAAAATTAGTACCTGGATTTGTTCCTTATTGCCAGCTGTTATATTAGATATAGTCCAGCAAGCTTCTTTTTTGATGCTCTTTTTATAGTTATTTGTCAACAAGTTCAGAAGGCATGGCAGTGCTTGATGATTGATAATACACTAGTTTAAGGAGAATAAATCAACTCACAGGTCAGGTGAACATAAAAAATAAGCTAGCTTCTGGGATGGATATATAGATAACAAAATCAGAAGCAGATAACATAAATAATTATTGCTTCACCAATAGATTAGAAACAACGCCCCAGTTTCAGGCTTATATCCACTGCTCAGGATAAATTATTTACATTTCTGTCTATACAAGTTAATAATGCTCAAGCACTGAAACCCAGTAATTTTTTTTGCTTAGACCTAATAGAACAATACTAGGTTTTACATGTGCAATGTTCTCAAAACATTAACAAATATGAAAACCTAAAACTGAAATTTCTGGCCCAATGTTCCCCAATAAATATTGTTCAGCAACAAGCAATACAAAATAATTTCATTGTGTATGGGTTCCTAGATTCTGATAAAATAGAACCAAAAAGAATTTCAATGTCATGGAACAGCATTTCAACTAGACACAAATACATATGCAAGTAAAAAATGCCTATAACGTGCAGTACCTGAGTCTGCATATCATCACCAGTGACAATATTCCCAACAGTACGGAGTGCAGGAATGAGAACTGATGGAGACGGATGCCTGTCATATGTTAAAAAATATCAGGCTTGAGAACAACAAGCCAGGAACCAATTTCAAAAGCTCAGTGTGAAGGAATCACCAACTTACTGTAAAAGCTCAACTAATCGTGCACATACGCTTGCTTCAATTACAGCTTGAATTTTGTCATTTGTACCATCAGAAAGGTAAGAAAGTGCCCAACATGCATCAGTCAAGACTTCTTCATCATTAGAATGAATAAGATGTGCAAGAGCTGGAAGTGCAGGCTTAACCTATTTATATGGTGCAACATAATTCAGCTTTCAAAACAAGTAGCTTAATTATAATAATATACCAAGGACATGAACAGTAAATTGCAATAAGCCCCTTGCAAAGAAAAAAAAATCTTCCAAGTCTTATCCCTATCAACATTTAAAATCCAAAAGCATTATAAACAAAACAATTTACATGATACCTTTTGTAAGTCAAACAGCAAATGGAGAAAGTTGTATCATTAATGAACCTGATCAAAAGGAGGTTGTGGCTTGCCTCGGCAAAAGTTTGACAGAGTCCACGTAGAATTTCTGAGCATAGAGAGCTTGGCATGCTCATTCAATTGTGCCAATAAAGGAAGTAAAGCTCCATGGCCAAGGACCAGATCACGGCATCTAGGAGAATCACCAGCAACATTTCCCAAAGCCCACACAGCCTGCAGATTGTAGAACAAAGCAATTGTGATAGGTCATCCAGCAATAAAAGTAGCATAGCACTGCAACAGTAGTTCAATAGAGAGTCCAACCACTCACATTTCGTAATTAGAACTACAACAATGAAAATGCAGCAATAATCGGAGTGTGTCATCTGTTTTTATACCTGCTCACGAACATCATCACTTGGTGAACGAAGAAGCGTCACAAAAATGGGAACTGCACCATGATCTATGACCACCTTAGTGTGCTCAGATGTTCCGGAAGCAATATTTGTTAGAGCCCAGGCTGCTTCAAACTACAAGGATTTGGAAAAGTCAGAAGTCCATGAAGTAAATAATGGCAATGTAAGAACAAAAGCAACTATTCATTTACAAAACCTGGAGCTGGGGGAAGTCCTCTCTCATCAGGAATTCAACAAACCGAGGAACAACACCTGTTCGTATCACTTCCTCGATTGGAGGACTCCGTTCTAATTGAGGGCAAGGTGGATGTGGTAAATACTTTATGCAAAACAGGGTACACACTAGACATCATGAATTGTAATAAAGAAGAAAATGCAATTCTCACCTATTGAAAGCAGCTTCCTGAATTGAGTAGTTGCCTCAAGCTGCAAATTTCTATCATCAGACCAAATACCAGCAACCATTGATGGCAGGTGCTCCAACTGCAATCAAGGAATCAACTCATATGTAAATTACTACATAAAAGTGCATTCCCCAAAACCTGCCAACTTTTTTTAGGCAATTAATTTTGATAAAAGAAAGAAAATCACATGTCTGGGAACAACGAGAGAACAATGGAAGCAAAAAAAGGGGGGGGGGAGAGGGGGAAATTGAGTCAATAGCAGCAACATAAATAACTTTGAAAAAAAAAAGGATATCAAAGCAGTTATGTAAAGAGAAGTAGCAGATCGTAAAAGTGTAACAACTATGCTCTAAGGGTGTTTCAAAACCATCCCATAGCTTATTTATTGACATCTAGCACCACCACAAAAAGATATATGACACCCAATTTTATACACAATCCAATATGAACAAAAACAGATTGACTGAACAGTGCTCCATTTAATAATTAAATAAAAAGAAAATAAAAAATAAAAAAGAAGCTAATTGGCATCCACATTTTACTGGGGAAAAAGGAAAAATGTATTCCCACGCTTAAAAAGGCATAATTCCACTCTTACTGTGTTCCTTCTCTTTCCATGGCTCAGGACAGCCCACTCTTTGCAACCCAAAATAGGAAAGAAAAATATAAAAGTAATTCCAACTGAAAAGCTACAGAAACAAAAATTAATCGCAATTCCAAGTCCAAACTAAGTAATTCACTAGATATAGAACCACTGTTAAATTTGGCGGAGGCCACTGCTCCTGCTACTCAAAAAACAATAAATAGAATAATTTAGCGGTCATCCTGAATTCAAAGACAAATTGAAACTAACAACCAATAACATTAACCGGTTGAATCAACTAAATCATAAAATTGGAGAACCCCAATAATTAAACAACTAATTCATCAACGAAGACCAACAATAACAAACCACCAATCGTTATCCCTATTAATCAAAACCACCAATCGTTATCCCTATTAATCAATCACATATTTACCTAAGAAAACCTAATAAAACTAAAGAACTAATGCAATCAATCAACTTTAATTCAAAAATTCCAGAGGGGAAAAAAAAAACCTTCTTTTCGACGGCGGACGAGTGAAGAGAAGCAGGTAAAGTCTGGGCTTGAAGGCCTTCACGGCGCTTCTTCTGGAGGCTCTCCTCCCTACGATTCTTCCGGATCTCCACCATGTTATCCTCTCTTCTTCGACGACCCTCCTCCGCGTCCACCGATACCTTGTATCTGTTCCGACGGACTTCTGTCCTAGAGCTTGGCCTCAACGACATCGTTTCAGCAACAAATTTACCACTGTACCAAACGATCTATATATGTATGTATGAGAGAAGAAATGGGAAAAAAATGGAGACTTTTGAGGACTTCGATTTGAGAGAGAGAGAGAGAGATGGATGATGTTAAGAGTTTATGGGGGAAGGAGAGATGCGGCATGGAAGAGAAGAGTTGGGTTGAGGAATGGGCACGGATCGTCGCTTAATTACTGGCTATGCCCGTTCATTTGAATTTGAATGAAAATGATTTTTGTTTTATCAAGATATTCTATTATCATAACTCTATTAATTTAACAGTCTTTTTATTTTGGACAATCACATAATATTTAGTAATATGATACAAAATTAAAAAAATAAACATTTTTTACAAACTCGAGAACGATACTACACTGGAGAGGATAATTATTAGACCCTTAAGTTTGAGATAGCAGAATCGTGCGGCATCAGTGAGCCTCAATTAGTGTTCGACACGCGGAACAATGGAATAAGACAGAGACTTGTGAAGAGGCAAGGAGAAAAAGGAACAATGTCAAGCATTGGCATGCATTGGTACATATTGGTAGAAATCTTCGACGAAATACAAGATTTAGATGTAAAACCATAAAAAAGGTTTGAGATAGATATTGAGTAGAAGGTTAAATGGATCACATGCATGACAGGAATATGCGAGAGTTTTAAAGTGACTTAGCAAATATATCAAGCATGGTGCGAGTTTTAGGAAAGTTTTGGACCTTATACGAGCTAATTTGGCTAAGGCTGAGTTTTTAATGGATTAAGGACTTAATGTGTGCTCAAATGGACAGACCATGGCTAATGGAGTTGGCATGGGAAAGCATTGGATGAACCATTGTGTTGTTGGCTTAGATGACTCATCATCAACAGAAGAGATGAGGAAAGCTTGAAGGATGTGGCGGATAAGAACACAACTCTAAGAGATAAAGATCATATGAAAGGATCATCTGAAGATAGAGGAGATCTTCGTGGATGTAGATAATCATTCCTAGATAGTGTAATCTTTTATTTTGTTATTGTGATGTCGCTTCCTATTAGATAGAGTCTGGTTGGGTCGGTCATGCTGGGCCCAGGCTCAGATGTAGAACCGCATGAAGGTCGATCAGCCCATTTACAAACAATGACCTAAACCTAGCTGGAATTTCTTATATAAGGTATTACCTTACCGTGAAACAGGTACGACATTAGAACCCTGATTTCCTCTATTCTTAGCCACCAAAACTCCCACCAAAAAACTAACTTGAGCGTCAGAGGGGCCTGCAGGCAATCAACTTCCGGCGTGCCTTTTGTTGTTCTGCATGTGTTCTTTAGCTAAAGTCAGTCAGAATCATGGATCCAGGCAACAACATCCAGCCCCATCAAAATCAGACAGAACCAATTGGCGCCCACCGTAGGGCCCAACGTCAGGACACCACGTCCAGAAACACTCAGATCAGTCAGGCGGTAGCAGCCAATCCTGATGTAGCCGCCGTCGCGACACTTGCGCTACAACGGATGGGTTTGTAGTTACCTGCCATTCTCCCACCAACACATCACGATTCCCACACACAATCTTCGCACCCGAATGATCAACCACAACTTCAAAACTAAGATCAAGAAGAACAGAGTGTAGCCCTGGAGGACAATGCCGAGACTAATTCGCATCCTAATTCCCAGCACCCTCTAGACGCAAATCCTCCTGCACCACAACAAACCTCCCTCACCCGAAGATAGATAGAGGAAGAGACTGATCTATTGATTCGCCAAATTCTACAGTCTCAGCCGGAACAACAGTAGACCCCCGCTCGGCAGATTGGTGTGATGTCCGATCGCCATTTTGCTGAAAACCTAGAAAAAATCGTGGACGACCGAATCAATATGGCCATGAATTCCCGTCCAGATCATCCATCAACACAATACAACTCTCCTTTCATCCCGACGATCCTTGATAGCCTCCCAGCGGTCGATACCAAAATACCAACGCCCGAAAAATATACTGGAAGGACTGATCCCCTCGACTATTTGCAACACTTCCAATTGATGATGAATCTGCATTGCGTCCCAGATGCAATTCAATGTAAGGCATTCTGTATAACCTTTCAAGAAGGAGCTCAGCGATGGTTCAATAGTCTACCCCCGCATTGCATCACTTGCTTTGAGGATTTTAAGCTGCTATTCCTCAATCAATTTGCTACAAGTAAACGGCCACAGAAGACTGCCTTGGAGGTGATGCAGCTAACCCAAGGAAGGAACGAAAGTTTGCGGGAGTTCATCACTCGGTTCAACAATGAAGCCGATGAAGTCCCTGATCTCACCTGCTTGTCCATGTTGGCCGCCCTTATGAGCAACACGAGGGATGAGGAGTTCAAGAAATCATTGGCCCTCGATTAACCCAGATCTGTCCAGGAGATGAGAAATCGAGCGGATAAATATATCCAGTTGGAGGAAGTGTTGAAAAACACAAAATGTAGAGCAGACGACCGCGAGTCGAGCGGCAAAACCAATGATTCACATAAACGGCAGAAGGATCGGTCTAGCTGGAGAAAGTCGATCGACCGGTAGCCACGACGCGAGTCCTTCACCCCGCTCAACAGGTTGTATGCGAAACTATTGGAGGTCATGAGAGTTGAAGGAGAACCCCTCCGAGAACCTAATACATTGAAAACTCCTCTGAAAAAGAGGGATTCTTCTGTATATTGTCGTTTCCATAGAGATGTCGATCATGACACGGAGGATTGCTGGGACTTAAAGAAAGAAATCGAACTCCTTATTCAAAGGGGAAGGCTGGGTAGATTTTTGAAATACGAAAACAATGCTGATCGAGATAATGAGGGTAGGAGCAATAGATCTGACAACTGGCGAAAGTCTTGGAGGCAAAATAACTCGAACAAAGGAGGGAGGCAGCATAGGAATACGGACGATCGACGCGACACGAGAGGATAGTCCAGGGCAAGAGGTGATAGAAATACCGGACAACAGGATGACCGACCGGTTAGGGTCATTAATATGATTTTTAGACGTAGCGCAGCAGGAGGGTCCACCGTCAAAGGGAGAAAGCAGTATGCCAGGCAAGTCGTTGAAGACTTGTCAGCAAAGAAAAAGAAGCAGAACGATGGGGTGATCTCGTTTGACGAATTTGATCTGCATGGTGTTAGTTGTCCTCATGATGATGCACTAGTGGTCACCCTGAACATGAACGGTAGCGAAGTGAAACGAGTGATGATTGACACTGGCAGCTCGGTCGACCTACTATATTACGACGCTTTTAAGCTGATGGAGATCTCGGAGGAGCGGCTGATGCCAATAGAGGG
>JANKYE010000010.1:4394411-4410899 GCA_032467995.1 Erythroxylum dillonii
ATTAAAGTTTTGATATTTACTAATTTTCTACTTACTCTTAATCTTATTATTATTAAATTATTTATTTATTAATGATATTAAATAATATCATTACATTTCTGATTATTTTAAACTTGGTTCTTAATAAGAATTTATTATAAAACCAGATTTTCAAAAATCTTTTGTTTTGGTTGGATTTGCCTTTGGAAGAACGTATAAAATGGTTAAAAGTACCTTTTGAAATACAACTGGCTTTAGATATGGCTTCTGTGGGTAGGTCTCGCTGGACAGACAAATTTAAAGAAAAAACGACGTCATTCTCCTCTTAGACACAATAAGGATAGGAGTGGGCAGATCTATACTTATTTCTCTAAACTAAGGCGAACACAAATCACGGCTCAACCTCGCGGGTGTAGATGAATAGTGAGAAGAACATACCGTTCCATATGCTGCCACGTGGCTACTGACAATCTCCAAAATTTGGCGGGTGTTGTGTCCCTGAAACGAGTTCTGCAGTAAGTACCACAATGAACTGGGGCGTTTTTCGTCATTGTAATAGCATTCAGCTCACCTCCAAAACCCACCCATAAGGCTAGGGTTTTTGTGCTTATCCACCGATAAAGAGACACTGTCTCTCTTGTCGGTACGTGCTTGCCTCTCTTCCTCTGTTTCTATGTCTTCACCTTTTACTCTATTTTTTGTTCTATTTGTACGTTTGTTTCCATCCTTGCCTTTTGAACAAAACTGGCGTGATCGTTACCGTTGCACAAAGTTGTAAACTTTCCTTTTTTGGCATCTCATTAACCTTCGAAACCCATTAGTCCTCTATCTATCCTTGTCCCTTTTGAAGGCTATTGGTTGAAAAGAAGCGAAAAGTAAAGGGTTTTCATTGGCATGATGGATCTCAAGGAAAGGGTTAGAAAGCAAAATCATTATCTTCATTCCACTTCACTTCAGTGTTATGCTCTGGCTTTTTTTTTCCCCCTCTCTGTGCTTTTTCTTTTTGGATTCACTTGTATGCTATGAATTAACGATGGTTTGTGATCGTTGTTCCAGAAACCATCGCGTGACGAAGAGAACAGAAGTGATCACAAGAAGTGTTGTACTGATTGTGAGACCACACAGACCCCCTTGTGGAGAGGTGGACCAGCCGGGCCCAAGGTGCTGTCTTTTCACTTTTAATTTATGTTCACTCCTTGATTTGTCTCCGTGTTTCGTTGTTTATTACTAAGGAATCACTTTATTACCCCGTTTATTTGCGTTTTCTTGGTTAAGTATTCGCTTCTTTGTGTCTTCATCCACGATCATAATTCATAACTAATGGGCACTTCCCTTGGAATTCGGGTTTTGAGTCAATCTTTCTTCATTCAGATCATATATTTTAATCGATATATTAAACTTGTTTATTTCTTTTCTTAACGGTTTATTTTGGGTTTGGTTTCGGTTTCAATGACGTGATCAGTTCATCCCTTCTATGGTTGATTGTTTTGGGCCTCTGCGTTTGTACATATTCGTGGATTGCATTGCTTGGTCTGTGTCAGTGGTTCTATCTATCGGCGTTAGATCGTTACACTTGGCATGTACATAATTTCCATGGGCTCAGTATGCCCTTTTTGACTAGCTGTTTTGACATTTTGCAGTCGCTGTGTAACGCCTGTGGGATTAGATACAGAAAGAGAAGAATAATCGGGGTGGGACTGGATTCCGAGAGGAAAAAACAAAGGACTAATATCACCTCCACTGCCACAACCACCTCTGCCACCACAAGCGTTACAAGCACAGCGACCTCCAAAGACAGCGCATGTAGTAGTCACAGTAGCAGTACTAGTGCTAGTGGTAATAATCCGATGAGAGAGCCATTGAACATGAGTTTTGTGGTTTGGGTTAAGGAAGTAATGATTCAAAGATCACCAACAATTAAGAAGCAAAGGTGCCACAGGAGAAGGAAACTGAGAGAAGAAGAAGAGGCTGCTTTCTCTTTGATGGCCTTGTCATGTGACTCAATTTTTGCATGAAAGTAGGAAAAGTTAGAAGATTACCAAGAGAAAAAGGGTGGTAAAGTAAGTCGAGCCCAAGTTCATAGCGTATACACCTATACTAGTTGTTTTACACTTTCAGATAAATTTAATAGCCTTTCTTTTTCAAGTTAAATGGTGAAATGAGGACGATCATACCCTTGTTAATGACGTATTTTAACGGTTTTTATTTTGATCAATGATTAATTAAATCGATAGTATCATAAAATTTAAGATTTAAAAGATTTAATTAGTATTAAAATGTAAGATTTTAAAATATTATTAACAGATATTATTTTGTTAGTTAAAAATTTTAAAACTTAATAAAAATTTATTAAATAAAAATTAATTGTCTTATTTAAATTTATAAAATCTTTGAAGTAGATGATATTAGAGACGATTGGATAAAAAATTTGTGAAGATAAATAAAAAATAAAGAAAAGTGGATCTACTTATTACATGATTTTTTTTTTTTTGTTAGTTCCTCCTATGTTTAATAATTTTTCCATTTTTCCCCTTACATGACTTATAACCTTTGTAAAATTTGGTTGCCTTAGTCAACTACTAAGGTTGTTGATTTCCCATTTTGAGTTTGCTTTCAGGTATGCATTTATGGGAACTAAAAAAAGAACAAAGGCGATATCTATCTAAAGAGAAGATATGTTAATTCTAATGTAAAGTTTTAAGCCTTTATATAGGTAAACGCATACAAGAATAATATCAAGAAATAACAACATATATTCCATATAGATCAATTAGATAATGACCTATAATTTGAAACAAGGATAAAATGGATTGGAGCAATTGAGAAATAATTTACTAGATAAGATAAGATATATCATAAATGTTAAATAGACTATATTTCTAATTCTATATTTAATGCATTTTTCTTGTTTATTTGAGATTTTCTTATTGTTTATAGTACTAATTTTATTTCTATTATGTTGTTAGGTCTTATCAGCCTTCACAGATAAAAAGGAGAAAAATTAGGGCAAACTCGGGACAAAAATGGAAGAATTAAAGCCATTTTGGTGGTTTCCTGTTTAAGTTTATACGATCGTGTGGGTGCCCATTTAGCTCTCTAGGATGTGTTCTTTGCAAATTTTCAAGACTAAAGAAAGATTGAGGGACATAGTCATATGAATGGCCATGTGAGTGACTGCATCCATTCTAAAAACCTTAAATTCAAGCTAAAAATTGATAAAACAAAGAGAAGATGGGGGAAGTCAAGAATGGTTCACAAGAGGCTAGAAAAACACAAATTGATGGCCTAGAATGATAGAGAGAACAAAGAACAAGCAAGAAAGCATATTTCGCGCATATTTTTATCAATATAAAGTGGATTTCGAAAATATTAAAAGAGATTTGCTCATGGTTCTTTAAATTTTTTGCTTTTCCTTTAGTCTTGATTTTATGCTTATGAGCTAAACTTTTGTTGGTACTTAGATTAGACGAAACCTGAGGTAGATTTTACAGTGATTTTATTTTAACTTAATTAATTTTTTTTCATTATGATTCAATTACATGTTCTTAATTATTTTTAAATTGATATTGCTAATGTATTATTTCAGGTATGATTTTATGTAATTGAGATTAAGAAATCCATTTATATGAATAGACATACTATAACTGGAAGGAGTTGCATCTAAACCTAGAAATAGGTTGATATCAATCCTTTGGATTAAGGTCAGACCTATAGTGAAATTCACTACTTGATTAATGCAATCTTAGGAGTTTTAACTAGAAAGGGATTTTAATTAATTAACCGAGGGTTAGATGTTAATAGTCTTAAGAAAGATACTAAAATAAGATAAGACTTTCTACGGTCTAATAAACTATAGATTAAGTAGAGTATTGAAATCATGATTACAAGGAAACTCTTATAGGGATTCGAAGTTCAAGTATTATTATTTTCCTTGATTCTTTATTAGTTAATTGTGTTGATCTATTTTAGTTTATTGTTTTAATTTTCCATTTGATTTATCTTAAACACCATAATTTGTTAGGTTGGATAATTAAAAGACAATAAATACTAGTAATTCTAGTCTTTGTGGGATTGACCCGTACTTACTAGTGCTAGCTATAACTATACAGTGCACTTGTGGTTTAAAACATAAATTATATCAATAAAATTTTGGGCGTTGTTGCTAGGAATTAGAATATTAGGATAATCTTATTTTTACTAATCTAGGAATTTTTCTTTTTAGGTAGTTTTTATCTAACCGCCAAATCAGATCTTGAATTTAGTTAAAAATTAAAGAAAAACTAAATTAACATTGACATAATAATGAACTTAGATAAAGAAAATAATATGAAAATTCAATATTAAATAAGTAGTACCTAGGTGATAAATCCTCCTAAGAATTCTTAAATATTAACCCTTTATCATGCAATTAAACTATTGATTATTGGACTATGAAAATTATTATCTTATGTTAATGTCTTTTTCAAGTACATTAATTGCTAACCATTAGTTGATTAACTGAAATCTCTTTCTAATTAGAACCCCTAAGATTGCATTATTGATTTGTGAACTTCACTATTAGCTTTTACCATAATCTAGATGATTTATATTGACCTATTTCTAGGTTGACATGCAACTCTTTCCAATTATGGTAGATCTATTTACATAAAAGGATTTCTCAATCTCAATTATTTGAAATCAAATAATCGTATAAAATTATGGATATATTAGTTCAAAACTATAACGCGTAATTGAATGGAAATAAATCAATCAATAGAACTGCATTGAATAAAATATTAAATCATATTATCATCACAACTTCAAACTTAGGCACTAAAAAATTTGGTTCCTACATATAGAAAACTAGACCAGTAACAAATATTCACAAGAACAAATAGAAATAAAAGAATTCATATTCTAAATCCCTCTTTTGTCTCTGATGAATCTTCTTACAATTTGGATTGAATTATGCTCTCTATTGGATTTTGTGATGTAATCTTTGAGTTTTCCTTATTCTTTATACATATTTGCCTCTTTTTTATGTTTCTTATGACTCAAAAATGCTTCTAATCTCGCCTCCTAATTTGCCTCTGCTAATACCCTTTTATTGTAAAAAGTAGGGTTTCTAGGATGTAAATAATCACTCAAATGGTTTTGTAGGTGACTGCGTATCCCTAAGAATACCTAAATTTGCAATTTTACACAACACAATAACTTATGTGAGCAATATACATAGCTACGTTTGTCAACATACACGGGCGTGAAACTCCATATAAGTAGGAATTGTGTTGTTAAAGCTCCACATGTTTAAAGAGAATTACTTGGTCACTACACACAGTCATATAAGTCCACAATTGCTTTAAATCTTCATTCAATGTCACAATTTCATCCAAACTCTTCTTCATTTAGCTATGAAGGCAATTATCACCTATAAACACACTTAAAGCAAATTAAGTACCAAATACTATAAAACTATTAAATAACAATCAAAATAAAAATAAAGCGCATAATTGAATCGCAACAAAGACCTTTGGATTTTTGTTTCTAGTTTATACAGAATATTAGTGCATGATTTGATTTCATATTTTTTAGATTAAGAAATCCTCTTGTATGGGGAGCTACATGTAAACCTAGAGATAAGCCGACATAAATCCTCTAGATATATTAAGGTCAAACTTAATAATGGAATTCACGAATCAATAATGAATTTCTAAGGGTTTTTAACTAGAAAGATTTATGTCAATCAACTAATGGATTAGTTATTAATAGTCTTGAGAAAGATATTAGTGTAAGATAGGAACTTTCAAGTTCAATAATCAATCATATGATTGTATAATAAAGAGTTAATATTTAATGATTCTTAGGTGGATTAATTGCCTAAACAATATTTTTTGATATTAATTTTCCTTAATATTTTTTTATAGTTTTAGGTTGCATGATATTTTAATAGGCATTTTAGTATGTTTTAGTTGTTAATTAATTTATTCATCTATATTTAGGTTTGGAATTGTGTTAGTTGGTTACATATTTGTGTTTTGAATGTTATATGAGTTAGAGCATGCTATTGAGCTTTAATTTTGTGTATTTGAGATACTTTGATGTATTTGTTAGTGTTTGAGAGTAGATATTAAATAACAGAGGAGATTCAGAGGAAGCCTGACAAAGAATCTAGGGCCACGATCGTGACAGAAATAAGGATGACAAGCCACAATTTCCATAATCATGACAGAGCACAAATTAAAGTGCCACAATTGTGGCCTGCGTAATAGTAGATGCAGATTGGCTTCTAAAACTCAACTTTGCGGGTTTATTTCAAATTTTTTGGGCCAGGTAAAACCTAGTTTTTACCCTAAATAGAAAAGGCTACATCGAGGGCAAAAGAACCCTAATTTTTGTGCCTACATTTTGGTACATTGGGAAAGATCCAAGGACGAGGAAGTAGAAGAGAGAAGGAGGAGAAAGGAAGAGGGAAGAAGGGTTGTTGTGTTGTTGTCTTCCCGATCCATCTCGACCAATCCAAGTGACATTTCATTACACCTTTGTTATTCTTTCTATTGAATGTATGAGATGGATTTAATAGTGATGGATTTGGGTTTGATGATGATGTTCTAAACTCCTTTAGGGATTTGTTCTTGAATCAATCTTAAAGTGATTTCTTTTGATGTTAATACATTGGGCATTGAGATTATTTGTTGTGTTTGCATGGTTCGGAAACAAATCGAAAGAGTGAACTAATAGTGTAACAACCCCTATACAGAACTTACAACCATCCACACACATAGCAACCAATTTCCTGTACACGCATTCAAGGTATACAATTCTATTCAATGCTATACATATACACATTACAAAACTCCCCAATGCTTAATATTATCATTTACCAGTAGTAATACACCTTTACATTTACATGGTAATCCAAAAGAAAACATACAATGTCCTTTCTTCAACATATGTGCAATCATCTGAACTAAAAACACATTCTAAAAGTACTTTTTCTTTTATTTATTGGCCTTGATCCCTACAGATGTTCTCTGTACCTTACTCTTATGACTCGGACCTATACGAACTAACAACCGTGCTAAGCTTGAAAGCTTAGTAGGAAAAACACTTAGTTTGGATGACCACTCATAGCAATCATCCACCAAACATATGCATTAAAAAATATCACAACTCATATACCATAAATTCACACTCATTAACCAAACATTGATATTCAATGCTCATGTAAACAATGATAGCATACTTAAGCAAAGTACATAATGCCAATATGCTTCATCATATTATCCATATACCGAAAAAGCACATTTGTAAGCCAAATATTGATATTCATCGCTTATTGATACACATTATCAATATAATTACACATCATTAAAATTCATCATTACAAGTAATAAAAATGCTCATCAATACCAATTATTAATATTTTCATATTGTATTTCTTATTTATGATTGTTAAGTTTCCTTTCTGTGTTATGTCTGCACATTTTCTATAGGTGTAGATAACGGGTGCTATGGATATCTGAAGATATCAAACTGCAAATACCCAAAAATATCGAACTATGGATACCTGAAGGTATCAAATTGGGAATACCCGAAGGTATAGAACTGTGTACACCGATGGTGTCAAATTGTAGTAACTGCACTGTAACCCTATAGACATACCTATCTATCCATCACCAAGACAATGAAGCAGGCACTATAACATTTTCTTTTAATCATTTACCAATTTCATGATTAATATATTGACAAGTCATATGATATACATTTCAGGTCATAAAATCTTTATTCGTGTTCATGCATGCAAGTCGTAATTCCCCACCATTTGAAGGGTATCAAATTCACACTTACATAATCATATTATACATATATGAGTAATGAATATGCTTACACATCATTTATGTAGATGTAAATTTTCTTTTGAATGCATTATGTTCAATCTTATATTCCAATATTCAGTCACCTAATTTACATATGGTAAGTCCTATTTCATTTATTTCTAGGTGTTTGAAAATTTTCATACACATTCATAAAGGTTCGGATCAGATGCGGTAGAAATTGGAAACAAAAACAATGCTACAGTCGTGATAGACACTTTCTTTATTTATACCACTATTTGTTCCTTAATATTTGTATACAAAATGTCAGAATTGGGTTTCTAGGTTTTCTATACATTTCTTCCTCTGTGTCTCTCGTTTCTATAGCACTAATAATCAAGTCATTTGGAATCCTAACTCATGAGATATAGACCAAATATCACAAGCTACTCCAAAAAAAGGCAGCATCAAGTCACCATTTTTGAACTCAATTTTCAAGGTCATAAAGCTAGAATTAAGTCAGAGTCCCTTTTAGAGATGTTAACACTATGTCTTAGGTTTCACATGCAACTAAAATCACACAATGTAGAGGTCTGTAGGCTAAGTTATTACTCAAACAATATGACTGACTCAAACAAATCCTAGACAGAATTCCACTACACGATACTCTCTTATCATATATAACCAAGTTCATGTAAAGTAACACCAAAATAACACCAAACTTCATCCCAGCAACAATTCCATATCCAAATGAATCTTTTTACACATTCAAATGTACACAAATATAGAAATTAACTAAGTGAATTCTTAAACCTCAAAATTGGAAAATTAGTTCTTCTAATGCCTTTCTTCCCCTTCCTCTTTAGTTTTACTTGACTCACCAAATGAAAAATGATGGGATGAAGCAGGTGAAATAATTAAACCCCTCAAAGTGTCGTTCATCTTCCCTCTCCATATGCTTTTTCATTAATTTTCTATTATTAGACATATGTTTCAATCCCATTGGACCATATGTTGTAATCCTATTGGACCAAGTGTTACATTCCTATTGGACCATATGTTACGATTCTATTGGATCATGTGTTACAATTTTATTGGTCCATGTGTGACAATTCTATTGGACACACACAAGCTTTAATCTTATTGGTCACACATGATTTACTCCAATTAGTCCATATGTTAACTTTAGAAAAAATGCATATTGGTCCTTCTTCTCCCTTTAATTCCCACATTGGCCTATGATCTTATCAATTAATTTCATTTCCCTATGTATTAAGTTTGTAATGGTATAAATTTAATGTAATTTGGTTAATTATATCAAGATTTATATCTCAAAAACTACAGGCTATTCGAAAACAAGGATAGTAGCCATAACTCAAATTTAAAACAGAATTCAAAACTTTTAGAGGCAGAATAAAATTTTGGTTCCTTTATGAAAGTTTTAAACCTATGTCTCTAATTTAATCTCCAATTGAAATTGTTCAATTTAGAGGCCTACAGGCCAAGAAATGGCCAAATTACAAAAATATGTTCAGTAGAACATATCCATTCAGCGATGTACACATCCCAAATTAACTATTTTGGTTTTATCATGCAAGAGCAACAAAAAATAAATCCAATTTAACAAAAAAATCCCATTTACTTATGGAATACTTCTTTTGTCAATTCCCCTCATATCACAATCATAAATCCAAGCAACATATAAAAAATTTTCATACATATTTCACGTCTAGGTATGTATGTCCATGCCAAAGCGAACAAATTATCCATTTATCCTTGTCTTTTACAGTAAGTACCATTATATCTCTTACTATACTTAGATGTACTCAATTCATTATGTGCAATTCTTAATACACCCTAGACATGATATAATACTTTTAGGGTATAGTGTTATAGATAACAAAATGATTAGATTGGATAATAAGAGTTAAACAATCTAATAGATCGCCAAATAATCAAATTGGTAATTTATACGAAGAGAGATCTCATGTGAGGACTCGATATTCTATTAGAGGGCTTAAGATGTAATTGGATGTGTGGGCTTTTGGTTAATTAAGAAATTGCAAATCCCATAATTCAGTTAGAGGTTATGATTTAGGGTTTAATGATTATAACTCGAGAGAGAGTAATCTACCTTTCGAAGGGCTAGGACCAATATTGTATTAACTCAAAAGTAATCATGTTAGTATTCGATAATTGGATATATCCCCTTCTCATAATCGGCTAATCTTCCTTGTGAGAATTTTGATTATTCATTGGTGTCGCTCAATTTTGATTTCTTTGTGTTAATTTTACAATAACATTTTCAATCAACCCATGTTCGCTTCTTTACTTTTCTATTTAGTTTTCCTTTTCATTTTAGTTATCCTTTAGGCCTTATACAATTTGGATTGGACTAGTTCACTAATTTCTTGTTGGATTGACAACTCATATACTACACTACGACCCGTGCACTTGCGGAAATATTGAGGGTTTTATAAATTGTAAAACTTGCTCAACAATTGTATTTTTAGTAGTAATTGAGATAGTTAATATGAATAAAAATTGCATATTATTTACATACATTAAGTTTAAGTATGAGCTTTTGAGCCTCAAAGCAATAAATCATTATATTATGCTCTTTTATTTTTTGTTGTGTATATATTATGCATAATTGGATGATCTAGAACTTGTTTTCATTAATTTGTTAAGAAATCCAAGCAATGTATTTGCCTCACTCTTCCCTTATCAGCTTTTCTACCAAATGTTTGATGAGAGAAGACAAATCATAAATCACAAATCAAAGTAACACTAAGGTGTGGAAGATAGAACAAAAAGTTTTTCATTTCAGCTACATGAAGAAAGGCAATAAAATTAACACCAGTGGCTGCGTGAAACGAGAGGACTGAAACTTTAGGACACCAATTAAATCGAAAGATATAATTGACAGAGCAATTGCATATAGGTGATACTAAGAAACGTTATTCCAATGTTTTATAGGATTAATGTCAAGTAAATAATTAATATGCTAGGACCCTAATATTATAGTCTAATTGCTAGCCAATCCACTGCAATTTAGGCAAAAAAAATCATGGGAACATAATTAGTTCTAATTCCTCAATCTATTGCAAAATTTCAACTACATCAAATATACATTTTCCCACAAACAAGAGGAGCTCCTATAATTATGACGTTCATTGGACAATAGAATCTGGATTTGCATTCCAAACAAAGAAGAAAAAATCTACACTTATTGAATGAATTTTATATCTTATTACAGAAAAAATTGATACAACGAACTTAAACAAGGCCTCATTCCTCCAAAGTGGTCGAAAATGATCTATGGAGTTCAAAAGAATCAATGATAAGTACATGGGGAAGGAACAGCAGTATCAGCTCTATACAGTATCAAGGGCAACCCAATGCCTATTAATGACACCATGCCCTTCGCCACAACAATAAAAGAAAGGAGGTGAACGAGCTGGATTGATTCCTATACGTAATTGGTGTAATTCAGAACTTTCAGTGTACTGCCAGTGACACTGTAGATATCTATATGAAGCATGTAAATGTTGAAGAAATGTCTTGAGTGGTTCTACTCTGGCAAATGTCTATGTTCACTAAATCACAGGATTGACTTCAGTACTAAGAGAACCAACATGATGAAGCACATGATAACAAGCACTGTTGCACACATCACCATTCCCCCTTGCTTCTGTGTTCTCTCTGCCTGCAAATATATCAATCAGCTTTCATAATATAGCCGTGAGATACAAAAATGAAACTGACAGAAGTGAGCCATGACAGTATGAACTGAATTGCTAACAGGAAAATTCACCTTCTGCAGTTGTTTAAGCCCCTCTTCAACTGTTGAGGAGACATTCTGAATGTTGTAGTCTATCCTATCAACAATAGTACCCTGTTTTAAGAAATTTCAGTTAGTGGCCTGCTTATAAGAGGAAAAGTTCGTGTGTAGGGAAACAGCTTCTAACCTGGTCTATTACAAGCACTGACAAATCCTTCATAATTTGAGCAAGTTCATTTACTGATTCCACAACCTATATTAAAAGGAAATAGAAATCATTAACCAAGACAACTGTGTGGGATAAGTGTCAATATCCAGATAACAAAGAGAGAAGCACATCACTCGCCTGTTGAATCTCTCTGTCCCTTTCAGCTGTGAATTCCTCGCTCTTTTTCAGCTTTGCCATTTGACGGTCATTAAACACCTATTTTTCGGTTTTTTTCACTATTAGATACTATTAATACTATAAGAATACGAAGAATAAAGTGTTACTTTTACTCACACAAGCAGGGGCTGTCAAAAAAATCTGATAAAATTCTGTTTCTTGACCTAAACAATAGATAACAACAAAACCAAGCTGGAGAGGATTGGAAAAAGCAGTACATTTACCATATCGTCCAAACTATCATCATCCATTCTAGATCTACCATTTAGATTCATTTCTAAATCAACCCCATCTTGACCCTGCAATGAAATAAAATCTATGTCAGCAAGTCTTGAAATATCATTTCCAGATTGGAGAAAAAATCGGACAAAAATAAGCAACTACTGATATCCTCTGTATGTTAAACAATCACCAAGGAAAATATTAATTTTTTGTTAACAACAGGCATGGTCTATTGAAGAGCCATAGTCAAAAACAGATTTTTTTCAGACCTCTTTTTGTTGCCTAAGACGCTTTAAGTAAGTTGATTGTTTCTTTCTCAGCTCCATTGACAAGCTCTGGAGGTCAGTGGCAAGAGAGCGCTACAAAGTAACATTATTAGAGTAAGTAAAATGTAAAAGACAAACCCCTGATGTTGGATGTTACTTTACATATATACTCAAATGCTGAAAAATGCCTGCTGACAAACTATGGAACAAACAATATGATAACATATCACCACATTCATGTATTCATGGTTTCATTGAGCAAGAACAGTTAGAGGTTTTATGTAGAAGAGAAGTTATTTTAATTCTTCTAGTACTTGAATAAGTTAAGAAGTTAATGGAAATAACTAGCCAACAACTAGTAGATCAAGGTGCACAAAGTTGTAGATGAAAATGTATAGGGAAACTATTTTATTCGCCAAGGAAAACCTTAATAGTTATTCTTGGAGAAGCCATCAAATGATACCTGAACATTTTTCCTAACATTGGAATCCTCAGAAGGCCCAGCTGCAGAAAGTCTCTGTAATTTTTTCTCAGATTTTCTTATTATATTGGTGATCTCTTGGGTTAGAGCCTCAATCATGCGTTGATCTTCTTTGCCATCACCAAAAGAAGGCATCAGTGCTTTAGCATGAGCTTTGGCTAACTCGGTCATTTTTGTACGTGCAAGTTGTACATTTGCTGCAATATCTTCAGATACATCCACCCAAGCAGGTGGCAGACCTACGGTAATTACACCTTTACTGCAGATAAAATGAAATGTGCTAAACCTTTTCAGAATCACAAGATTGACAAGGCCATTTAAATTATTCAGGAAACCAACTTTTCTCCTTTTGGAAATACATCATCCAGATCAGTCAATTCATTACTTCTTTAAAAAGTTTAAACAAATTTTTTATGATTTAAAAGATCCATAATTTCAGATTTCAGGTTCGTGGGTATTTAGATCTCAAGCTTCGTTATACAAAGATGAAGGTTTACATCATCTTGTTAATGCCATCGTCAAAACAAGAGAAACATCACTCCAAAATCAGAAAAGATCAGCAAAGTGCTAAAGCTACAAACATCCACTTCTGAGGAACTATAAAACCAAGAAAACATGGTAAAACTTCCGATTTTGCATTTCAATGATTCAATGCTACATCCTTTTGCAATACTTAGATAATGCAATGCTATAAGCATAAACAGTTGTGAAAGCTACAAATTTTCCTCATCCAATAAAATTAGTCAAAAACTTAAAAGACCATCCTAGTCACAACATTCCAAATCATTTCCCTAAATAAAATAAACAGCATCAGTTGAAATCCAGGTCAGTTCACGGCTACACTCTAATAGTTCAAAGAAACATTTCTTCAATTTTTTTGGAAACTCAAAAAGACTTCAGAACTAACTACAATAATAATAATAATAACAACAACAATAAATGAACCAATTTAAAAGGATAATTGCTTAAAGATCTCAAACTAGTATAGACTAGAGAGCATATACATACCTCGAATTGCCGGGATCCTCCGTACTAAGAGGAGCATATGAGCGATTAGGATTAAGCAGGGACGTGCTCGCCAACTCGATAACCGGACCACCGTTGGCACTTGTGGATGCCGAAGCATGCGCCGTGGAGGAGGTCATCGGAACCCTAACGCTCTTCAACGCATCTCTGTACTTTCTAAATATCAAAGTTCGATTCCGTGAAGCCATAACAGAGAGATATCTAGAAGAAAATGGAAAGATCAAAGCATATCGTGTCTGAATTCTAGATTGCAAAGGAAGAGGGGCTGATCGGAGAATGAAGACGCGGCGGTGCGCAAGGCGGAGGTGAGAATTAATTCAGGGGGACAAATTTAGAAATTATACAGACGGACGCACCTACTGGTTCGTTTGTTGGTCCAACTGCTAAATTAATCGCAATAGAATTAAAACTTAAATCTTTTTTTGATGTCAGTAAAAACGACTTCAACTCTATTTTATTCTAAATCAAATTCCAAATTACCTGAACCACTTACTTTGTTTTTTGAGAATTTAAAATTTCATTTAACCTTTGTTTGGATCCTTATTTGCACAAGGGAAAGGAAATGAAATATTGAGAGGAAAAGAAGAGAAAAGAATGGAAGAGAATTGTGATTTCTTTTCTCTTGTTTGTTTTTCTAATTTGTTAAAGGACAGAATTTAAACTTATATTAGATAAAAGAATTTTTTGGGACCTTTATGCCCTTGATTATTAATTTGTGAGGAGTCATTTTTGTTGAGTTAAATAAGGATATAATGGTAATTTCCAAAAGATAAGGTTATCTTCTCTTCCATTTCTCCTCATTTCCCACCAATTTGGTGGGAAATGTATTTAGACTAAATTTCACTCCTATTCTCCTACATTCTCTTACTTTCCCTTATCTTATTTTTGTCCAAACAATAGAAAGCAAGAGAATTGTATTTCTTTTCCTTTCCTTTCTTTTGTTTTCTTTTGATCCAAACAAAAGCTAAATAATAGAGAACATTACATCAGAAGAGGGTCTCTCCCACGTGAGATAGGCGGCAATGTTCAGAAATAATGTTAAAGGGCTATTACTTAAATCTTCAGCTATTACTCGATTTGGAAGGATGAGAGTTGACGCTTTAATGGCGATGCTAGCAGTGGCTCCCCGGAGTTTCTCCTACTCGGTTCTTCACGCAAGTAAGAACTCAACTCAGGTAGCAAACTCAATCTCAGAAGACTTTAGTGATTAGGGCATGACTATTTTGTGTTTCGACTGTTCATACCTTGTTTTATTTTCAGAGGAGGGAGGAGACTATCTGTGGGCTCAGCTCTTTGGAGACAAACCGATAAGGGAGATCTCGACTCAAGTAAATGTATTTAGGTCACTGTGATTCCATTCTTTATATCCTTTCTTGAATCTTCGCAGCAATTATTCATTTAGGGAGGGTGATGGCTCTGGCTAGTCGATCGATAGTTCCGACTACTCCCACTCGGATCTTCATACAAGAAGCTAGACATAGGTATCAAACTCAACAACTGAACTCCATTGATCATTTAGGGCATGGCTAAGCTGAGTTCGTCTCATCAGGATTTGATTTTCTTAAAGGACTTCGGAAGCTAGCCAGAGAAGGAGATCGAATCCACGAAAAAGGTACACATTCGAAGATTTTGAAAGCTCCCTTTCTTTCTTCTTGAAACTTCATTGATTAAACATTAATCCGTTGATGACAGAGATATGGATGGATAGCATGGACCTTCAAGCAGTGCTTAACCTAGAAAGGAGAAGATCTTAGTAATTCCAAGTGAGTCCAGATCTGAACAAACCTCACTTGTTCCTTAGAGATTGTGAAAGAATAATCTGCTTGTTTAAAGCATGGGAATTGTTATGAAGAACTATTTTTGGATTTCATTTCTACACATGTAAACTGAGTAACTAGAACTTAGGAGAGATCTGATAGGTCTAGCGCTATATTCTCCATACAAGGGTCATTCTCCTGCTATAGTGTAGGTTTAACTTATTGATGATCAGTTGCTCCCTTATGCTGGCAGTAGTAAGTTCTATAAGAGGTATTAGTGAAGTAGATTTGTCTTTAAACCTTCTATTATTCCTCTCATTCCAGATTACTTGAAAATATGTAGCCACCAAGATTAAAATAATAGCCCTATCATATTTAGAAATAAGCAAATTAGGTAATTCCTGTAGGATATCTGTGAGTCTGCCGTAGATAAAACCAGGGGCACATAAAGTAGAAAATTTTGCCCAAACTTCTCTGGATAAGACACATTCAAAAAAGAGGTGATCTCTAGTTTCATCCTCTAGATTGCATAGGATACATAGCTTAGAGGAGGTTACGAATTTCAGCCTATCCAAGGTACTAAGTGTAACACCCACATATCCATTGGAAGGATATATGAATGCCACACAAAATAGTACAACAAATCAAAGTATACGAAAACTTCCAGTAAATAATTCAGGCAAACATATATTAACTTATATAGTACTTAACACAACTCGCTGAAAAATTCAAACCAAACTGAAGTATCATAGTTACAAACTTTCAAACTAATCCACATATACATATTAGATACAA
>JANKYE010000010.1:4489978-4507630 GCA_032467995.1 Erythroxylum dillonii
CGACGTGGGGTAAATAAATAAAAGAATAGCATTATTAGGATATTAAAGGCAGCAAGCGACAAAATAGGCAATGTAAGCTTAGGTCTTTGGAGAAAAAAAGCACGATAATGGATGTAGCGGGGCCTGCTTTTTTCATCTTCACCTTTGTAGCAATATAAAATTGACTTGGTCTGTTCTTTAAATCTTCTGATGCACAAATCCTTGTCAACTTCAAACAGCTAACTCCACCGGGCCCCCACTTTTGCCAACTCTTCCCTATATTTTGCCTCAGCTCGGCTAGGAGCCATGTGTTCAAACTTCAAATACTCATACCTGTGCGCGCTGGAGGGAATGGTTGAGCTGTCCAACACTTGCGTACATATTGTTTATGAAAAAGGGTATATTTATTTCAGGATAAGGTGGTGTTCCTTTTCTCTTGGGGGACTAGTTATGGAGTTTTGTCATTTTCTCTTCTCTATACAATGTGCCCTACGAGTTGCCCATTCTCTTCACTTTTGATGAAATAGGTTACATGTAGCTAACCTCCTACTGGTTCCTCGACATTCTTAGGTGGGTAACTAGACTGATTGTTTAACAACTCGAATGTTGATGAGTGAAAGTAACCAATTACCTAATAATCTTTTTGTGGCCAAAAGAAGCAGATATGGTCGAGACTTGCAATTTATTTATTTATTGAGAGCAAAAAGAAGGAAATATAATATAGAAAAAGGGAATTGTGATAATCATCTCATCTGCCTATTATTTTCTTTGTTGTTTATTTAAGTTGCCTAATCATTATCGCATGCCCATTCCCATGCCCAACCTTTATGTAGAAGCAAAACATACTCCATTCTCAATGTGAAATGCAAATATGGGCAATTCAAAACAAACCACCTCACCAGCCAAAAGATAGTAAGCATCTTTAAATTTAGTATCGGATTTGACTCGAGTATAGTATAGTATCAATACCGGTCAATATTGAATACTGTTTTGGATCTTTTTTTAAAATTATAAAATAGTCTATTAATTTTATCGAATTAAAATTTCTCAATATATTATTTTATATAATTTTTTTACTTTACTTCAATCTTATCTCAAAAGATCATAATAATAGAAACTTGATATAATAAATATTTCTTTATTTCTATTAATATGATTTTTACATATTTCTCTCAACAAAGTTTTAAAAAATCATTTAACTCCCGTATAAATATAATTAAGAATAAAATAAAGTAAAAATATGCATTTATAATAACTGAATTTAATTTCAAATGTTATCCTTACATATTTCAAAAGTTATAATAATTTTTAAGACTTATACTCTAAAAAGTATATAGATCATAAATATGAAATATATAAATTTAAAAAACATTTATTTAATATAAATAAATTATGTTAAACTAAATCTATAATCACTTTGCATAATTCTAATCACATAAAAAATTATTTAATTCATTCTTATTTGTACTTACACTATTTATTAAATGGATTGTAGGCAATGTTATCATATTTCTTTTTATGTTTAGGTAGTTATTATATGGAGGAGAAATTTTAAGTTTTTCAATTTAATTCTAAATTTTTTTAACCTTAAAATTTTGACCAATAATTTATTTGCTTGTCAGTTTTAGTCGGTATCGACTGAAAGAGCCAGTATTAACTGGTACCAAAGTTTGGTATGGTACTCTTTTGTTTGATACCAATTTTTGGCTAATACGGTTAGTATCAATCAGTATGGCATAATGTTCAAACTTATGTTTAAAAGATATGCTCAAAATCCAATATTATTATTCAAGTTTTTAATTAATAGTAGATAAAATTTTTATAGGGCAAAAGAGAGATATATTTATGTATATATAACATACAGTATATATTATAAGGATAATTAAGGGTATGTATGAAGGTGTAGACTCGTGTAAAGACGATGTGCGCTAGAAATTTTACGTGACAAGAAGATATTATTTAAGCTAGAAGGTAAATTCTATCTTCTAGTAATTAGGTTGACCATACCTTTATAGTACAGAATATAAGCCCATCGTACTGGTATATATTAGGCTTGGAGTAAGTAATCCAGGGTTGCCATTATTATTTTTCTTCTTTTTAGTAAACAGAGAAAACTATTTGAAAGAGGCCCTTTAATCTCTCCCCCACAAAAGCGCAGCTTCGGCGTGCTCGCTAGCTTTTCTCTTCAATATTAGACACAGAAATATTGAGAAAGAGAGACAAAGTGAGAAGATCGCTCCGTAGAATTCAATCTTCCTCCCTCATTTATACGTGATCAAAATTCTCAGCAACGACATATTCCTTCTTGTCTAACTTACAGAATACAAATGAAAGCTAAACAAAATTGTTGACACGTACATATGAAGCTATACATTTTCTCTGGTTGGTGAAAAGATTGATTCTTTTTGGTTAAATGGGAAAATTTTGAATTGGGGTTCTTGAAAGATTGCTGCTGGTTTTGGTTTGGTTTCGGATAATGGCAACAGAAGAGGCACAAGTTTGTAACTTTTCAGTTGTTTCTCTTGTGGAAGACGTCCTTAAACAACATGGGACTCAGTTAACCAATACTATGGCTTCAAGAAAAGCTGACGAAGCTTGTATGATCAATTTTTTCTTCTCTCTCTCATTTATTCTTTCCGTGTCCATGTGCCATTTTTTTTTTTTTTGCCTGTTCTTATGCTTGCTTGCTGATGGTGACTTTGAGAAACCATTCTCTTCTGTTCTCGATCGAAATTTCCTCTGCTTAAAGTGTCTTTGGTGGTTTAAGATAGCTTATCTCCAATGGATTCCGTGGTTGATTGATTCATGAGAGGCTGACTCACAGCAAAGCATTTGAATTTGATGTCTGGACTGGAAAATAAAAAAGTTTCATGGATTTTGTGAACATGCATTCGTCTTCCGTACATCTTTTTCCCAATAACATTCGCATTTTGTGTCGCCTTTAAATTTTAGCAATGTTGAGAAAAAATATTTTCTTAAGCTCTGGAATCCTAGTTGCTCATGCATTACAGATATCTCGAACACTTAGTCTAAAAAAGATAAGCTTTTATTTTAACATATATATGTATTATGTTTGTTGCTTGTGTCTGAAAAGTGGTTGGATCCAAATGTACTTTGCTCATGTGCTCGGTGGAATGTTGAATACTGGAATAAGATGCGGGAAAAGATATGCGTATTGATATTTTCAACGTGGTTTTGCAGCCTGTAGAAGGAATGAAGCAGCTCGATGGCTTCGCAAGACAATTGGAGTTGTTGGAGGTAAAGATTTGCCGGCTGAGCCCTCAGAAGAAGAATTTAGGCTTGGATTGCGAAGCGGGATAATTTTGTGTAACGTCCTTAACAAGGTTCATCCTGGTTCAGTATCAAAGGTATGGTTCAACTGAATTTTGTTAGCTGTTGTTACTAATGGTAATTTTACCTTGTATTAATGAAATTTGGCGCCAAAATATTTGTAGGTAGTGGAAGGACCTTCAGATTCTGTTATTATACCTGATGGAGCAGCTCTATCTGCATATCAGTACTTTGAAAATGTGAGAAACTTCCTTGTTGCTGTGGAGGAAATGGGGATTCCAACCTTCGAAGCCTCTGATCTGGAACAGGTGAGACTATAAACTCCAGTACACTGGAAGTGAAAATGTTCCATGTAAATATTTCCATTTCATTGCACGAGTTGTTTGTGTTTCAAAAATCAAAATTGATTTGAATGCCTTGATATTTTAGGGAGGAAAATCTGCAAGGATTGTGAGTTGTGTTTTAGCCCTTAAATCATATAGTGAATGGAAACAAAGTGGCGGAGTTGGGACCTGGAAATATAGTGGAAACTATAAGGCTTCATCTTGTGGATCTGGAAAACTATTTATGAGAAAAAGTTCAGAACCATTTATGAACTTTCCACGTTCCTCATCACTGGATAGTGTGCCTAGTGCTGATCAGTGTCAGTATGATGATCTTGGTCAAGAGCCCAGTGTAGCTGTCAGTGAGCTCTCCTGTCTCTCTGTATCTTTCATTCTGTTTTAAATGAGTAAGCAATGACAAAAATCTTTGGTTTTCCACTATTGCAGGGCACTGGTCATTCACTCAATATGCTCGTTCGTTCAATCCTTTCCAATAAGAAACAAGAAGAAATCCCAAGTGTAAGAGTTCTTGTTGCTGGAATACTAGTTATATTAGTTATTTTATGTGCCAGATTGACAAATTTGAGGGAAACCATTTGGTCTTCTGTTTTACTTGTCAGAACAATTCCTTCTATGTATCAGGCAAAGAATTCCTGTCTGACATGAGATTTGTCTGACATATTAATTGATAATCTGGTAAAACATTACTCTTTGTTGATAACAGATTGTGGAAGCTATGCTAAATAAAGTGAAAGAGGAGTTTGAGCATCGATTGGCATGCCACAGTGAAATGGTAAGCAGCTATTATAAAGTCCTTTTTCTTGCACTACCAGGGCTAGTCTTTTTGTATGCATGCATTATGACTAAGAAGACATCCTTTTCACTTTTCAAGTGCTATTTACTTGAATTGGGCATTGAACATAGATCAATTGTCTAATTCTCATTACATAAAATTTTCTCTCATTATGCTCAATTATTCTTGGGAATGACAGCTGAGGACAACTGCAATAGGTACCCAAATATCTAAAAGTGACATGCCTCTTTCAAGATCATCTTCTTGTGACAAAAAGGTATGTGTTTTGCTTGAAGAAGATATAGTAATGCAGTATATGTACATAAATTGGACTATTGTTTGGCATGCAACTCAGTTGTGCTTTAATATGTTTTGTATTTCTTTAAAGCTGTTGGTGATTTTACCTTAACTAATGCCATGATTCAGAAGGACGAAACAGAAGGACAAGAACAAGAAGAAACATCAGGAAGCTTCAACTTGGAGGAACATTGTTCTTCAGAGGTTTTTGGTCATGAGGAATTAGAAGGCAAGTTATCCAAACATCAGATGTTGGTTGAACAACAGTGGATGAATATTCAGGTAATGACATTTTATAGAGGTGAAAAAGAATGCTTCACACTCTGCATATTGACTAACTATGGGGCAAATGACCTGCAGGCGTTGAAACATACTCTTCATATAACAAAGGAGGGCATGCAATTTTTACAAATGAATTATCAGGAGGAGTTGTACAGTCTGGGTATAATTTAGTTTTCTGTGTGTTTTTTAAAGACTGTTAGAAAAGAGGAATGAACAATGTAAGTAGTAATTACTTTTTTGTTGTGCTAGGTAAGCATTTGAATGGTCTGGCTCATGCTGCATCTGGATACAAAAAGGTCCTAGAAGAAAATCGCAAGCTGTACAACCAGGTGCAGGACTTGAGAGGTATCTTGTGTATAAGTTTAATTTATGTTTCGTACATTTTTTCATTAGTATGCACTATGCATCTCTTAATCCACATTTTAATGGCCGCCCAATAAATTTCATCAGGAAATATTAGGGTATATTGCCGAGTGAGACCCTTCTTACCTGGGCAACCAAACCGCTTAAGTACAGTGGATCACATAGATGAAGGAAACATAACCATAATTACCCCAACAAAATACGGGAAAGAAGGAAGGAAATCTTTTAGCTTCAACAGAGTTTTTGGCCCTTTAGCAACACAAGGTTAGTGAGGCACATTTCTTTTGTTTCCTCCTTGTCAAAGTTTTTCTTAAACAGTTATATTTGTTATTTTTCCTGCAGAGGAGGTATTCTCAGACACACAGCCTCTGATTAGGTCTGTCCTTGATGGTTACAATGTTTGTATATTTGCTTATGGCCAAACTGGGTCTGGCAAAACTTATACCATGGTAAGATGAATTAGAACAACTCAACCATATAACCTAACAGGTTTAATAGATTGTTGTTCTTTCCTTTGCTTCGGTTCTCTAGCTTTTAGTTGTAAGTTCTTGTTAGATTGTTAATTTTGGTCTACTTTTCTGATTATCAATCTAGACTGGCCCTAAGGAACTCACAGAGGAAGGGTTAGGTGTAAACTACAGGGCATTGGCTGATCTATTTCTTCTATCAAATCAAAGAAAGGATGTTGTTTGCTACAATATATCTGTCCAAATGCTTGAGGTTTACAATGAGCAAGTCAGGGATCTCTTGGATGGTGATGGTCTTAACAGAAAATATCCTTTGTTATCTTTTTCCGACATTGCATGCTGCTTAAGGAACCTCTTCTTCGTTCTTGTGTTCTTAACTCCTATATACATTAGAAATTCGAAATAGTTCCCAAAATGGTATCAATGTCCCAGATGCTTCCATTATTCCTGTATCATCAACATCTGATGTCATAAATTTGATGAGCCTCGGACAAAAGAACCGTGCAGTGAGCTCCACAGCAATGAATGACAGGAGCAGCCGGTCTCACAGGTGAGTGTTGCTGGTGTTAAGAGTTCAGTCTAGTGATTTTACTGTAACTTGTGCCATTGCATATATTTTCAGTTGCCTGACGGTTCATGTTGAAGGAAGAGATCTCACTTCTGGGTGTGTGCTTCGTGGTTCCATGCATTTGGTTGACCTGGCAGGAAGTGAAAGAGTTGACAAATCGGAGGTAACTGGGGATAGATTAAAGGAAGCACAACATATCAACAAGTCTCTCTCTGCTTTGGGAGATGTAATCTCTGCTCTGGCTCAAAAAGGTTCACATGTTCCCTACAGGAACAGTAAACTCACACAACTACTCCAAGATTCACTTGGTAAGAATTGTAAGATTACCCAAAAAGGTTATGTTTCCTTTTTCCAGTTCAGTGTATTCTGATTCATGTTTCTACTTTTATAACCTTCAGGTGGTCAGGCAAAGGCACTCATGTTTGTGCATATAAGTCCTGAGATAGAAGCTGTTGGAGAAACACTAAGCACATTGAAATTTGCTGAACGAGTTGCTAGTGTTGAACTTGGTGCTGCTAAAGTAAATAAAGATAGCACAGAGGTGAAGGAGCTAAAAGAGCAGGTTATTACTACTACTTCTGTCAATCTTGCCCATTGCAATTGCTATTGCCATGTGATGTATCCCTATATATATATTTTCTTTGTTTTCAGATTACTATTCTAAAGGCAGCCTTGGCTAGGAAGGATGGAGATACCGACCAGTCACAGAATTCTCGATCCAGCACACCTGAAAGAACAAAAATGACATCTGGTGGGTCTTCTCCTTCTCAACATAGTTGGCATGGTACAGGAAATTTCTCAAAAGGTCATAGGCATTTTATAGAGGATGCCAGTAGCATGGAGGTAATGATCTCAGCTGATACAATACAGTTTTTAGCTTGTGTACTTAACCATGTATGGCTTGGTAATTTGAGTTTACATACAAGCTCAATTCGTTTGAGCACCATGTCACTTGGATCATCTCAGAAATACTTAGGCTTTCGTTTTTCTGAACAATCAAAATGTTGATCTTCCCAATGGACCATTTAGCACCGTTGTTGAAGTCACCATCAGGGCTTGAAGTAAAACTTTCTGTTCCTCACTCCCCTTGCAGCCTAATATCAAATACATGTAGAGATATATATTCGTGTTTTTTAATACACACACAATGTCTTAATGAATGTCAATGTGGAGAAAGCATGAACTAGAGAAATATTAGGTTCTGTTGTTGCCGTATCACCTAAATGTAGGGCTTGTTCTGCACAATATATTCTTGGATACAAAACTTTGGATTTACTATTATGCCTGCCAATTTCTTAGCAGTAAATATGTGCATTCTATAGTTATGAAATTAATTTTTTATGTCATTGGCGTATGAACAAACTTGCAGGCACTGTCATTCTCTAGTTGGCAGAAAATTTTTTTCCTTCATGTGGAAAATTATCTGTCATGCAATGTACGAAGGTTTTCTATTGTTATGTTCTTTTTATGCTTATGTTTGTACCACATAACAATGTATTGGATGATTTAACTTGTAAAATCATGGCCAAATTTTACAAAGATATGTTGATCTGCAGTTTGGTAAAAAACCTTCATCTCTTCCAAGGAGACGAAGCTTTGATCCACATGATTTACGCCGCAATTCTCCGTCTTGGCCACCTGTAGGCAGTCCTGCACAGAATGGGAAGGAGGATGATAAAGAATCAGTCTCTAGTCATTGGGTTGATAAGATCATGGTGAACAAGCATGATGTTATGAGTAAAGATGAGAACTGCACGGAGCAGTGGGAGGTGGACAGCAGAGAATTGCCTGAAGCCTTTTACCAGAAACACAACCGAGGACCTTCAAAAATTTACCCTGAACAACCCTACATTAAAACTCCAATGGACAAAAGAAACTGCCAGGATACTGAAGCACATAGAACTCGGTATGAAATGGGCTCAACTGACGACTCTGATGATCTTGAGGCTGCAACCAGTGATTCTTCCGAGACTGACATATTGTGGCAATCTAATCTTCCAACAATGAGCAGAATTCCAAAATTGCCTGGACCTAAAACTAAGAAGGGTAATCCCAAGCCATCAAAAGGCACAGAAACTAGGTAATTGTGGATGCTGACAGCTTATACTTTCCCTCTGATGACCTTGTTTAAATCTTAAGCTTCCAATATCTGGTTCAACATAACTTGCTTTGTACCTATTTATTTCCTTAACTGGTTCTGGTTTTGTAGCAGGAGCTTGATTCCATCACTAATTCCTTCTCCATCAAGGAAAGTCCCTACTGGGGTTAGTCCAGCAACAAACCGGCCTGCAAAACCACTCGTGTCGGTTGATGGAAAGAAGAAAACTGGGCCTGCAAAGTGAGAATACTTGCAGGGAGTGAATCAATGACCTTTTTGTGAACTACATTACATGCATTGTAGTTTAAGAAAAAAAACATGTGGGAAGTTTCAGTTAGCCGTGTTCTATAGTAGTTATAAGCGAGTTCACCTTATCTTGATCATGTTCTTGTGGTTAATAAAGCTTGTAATTTATATTGTGAAAGAGAAGAGAAATGTTAAAGGAAAGGAAAAGTTCGTTACTGTCTGAAGCAGATTATATATCATCCATTCTTCTTTCTGGGGCTAATTTTTATGTATAGAGTGAATCCATTGATTGTTATCGCCAAAATGCCTTTCCTTTATTGTGCCATATTATGAGTGTAATGACAAGGCAGAAATTTCTTTACCTTGGGCATCAGTTACAAACATGTATTTCATGAGAGATTTTCTTAAAAAAAGACATTATTTTATGTCACCAATCCAATGTTTATAGATATCGTACCGGCATTGATATCAAATTAGGTTTTGTTACGATACTGTATCAATACCGGTCAATATTGAATACTGTTTTGGGTAATTTTTTAAATTTATAAAATAGTCCTTAAATTTTTAAAAAATTACAAAATAGCCCTTCAATATATTGTACTATATAATAGAAATTTATATAGTACAATATATAAATTTCTAAAAATTATAATAATAGAAATTTAAGATAATAATTTATATATTTTTATTAAATCAATATTGAATTAAAGTTTTTGTTTTTATTTTATTGCAATTTTGCTCTTAAAGATTTAAAAATTTATACTAGCTGGTATTTCAAATATCGGCTGATATCAAATGAAATGTTTGGTATTGGCTGATACTGACCGTCAATACTAATGACATTAATTTCATATCATTTTTTGGTTAGTACGGTACGAAACTCGTATTGCTATAACAATCCATCCATCTATCGCTTCAAATTCATTTTCTTTTGTCCTTATTTTAAAAAATTGCATTTTTCTTGTTAAGCGAAAAAAGAGTGGAGAAAAACAACTCTAGTCTTCCAACACCTGCATCTCTCACTCTCATTTCTCTCAGACAGAATTTCTCTCTATGTTTTATTATTAATAGACTGAGAAAGGTAGAAACTTTTTGTATAATCATAGCTTTTGCCAAAATGGAGAGCTTATAAACTCATGCCTTTGTCAATGCTGGATCTAATAAAGTCTTTTCCTCCTCTCCAACTACGAGTTTTTATTTTTTTGTTCTTCAACACTCTCTTCTTTTTGGGCACATTCGGATCTTTTCTTAATCTCTTTTTAACTTATTCTGGATGTCTTTAAGCTTTTTAATTGTTCTTTTCTTTACCCATAGATAATAAATTGATGATCCACTCGTTGTAGTTGGGAGAAGAATTTGGTTTGGTCGAATTGTTTGTTTTAGGAATCATGGCATGGATTTCCTTATATGGGCAACAATTTTCTTTGGGATGTCTCGCACATTTTGGGATTAGTTTTTTTTTTGTTTTTTCCTTTCTTATGGATTTTTTTTCAAATGGTTTAGCATGTAAATAAGTAACACGCTAGTTTATGCTCTTACAACCAATCATTTGCAATTTGATATATGATATTATTGTTTAATTAATAAAATATATTTTTTTATCTTTATGTATTAAGTTAATTGCATTTGATGTTTTAATACTAAATATAAAATCTTTGAAATAGTTACAGCATAAATAAAATTATGATGAAATCATAATTATAAGATTCAATTTACATTTATATATTATTTCTAAATGTTCTTAGTTGTAGTTTCATCAAGATAGGATATTTGATGAAATGGTGAAACTAGCACGCATTATGTTTCTTTCTTGTAATGAAAGTAATTGATTTCATAAATTAAAGTATGGAGATACTAGGGATGACTTGCCTGACTTATTATATTTAAAAAAAGCCTTCAAAATGACATCTTTTTTTTGTCATTGGTTGTTAGGCCTTAGGCTAGGCCAGGATTAGGCAACCTGGGCCCAAGCTCGACCTAAGGCTCATTCGGGCCTAGAAAATCAGGTTGAGGCCATGTTAACCCAAGCATGGCCCGTTGGCTTCGAGCTGGGCTGAACCCAAACCCAATTGCGAAGTCTAGGGGATTGTTATGACAACATTGTAGGCTAAGATTGTCAACCTAACCCAACAATTGAACAACCTGACAATCACCTCTTTCTTTCCACTTAAAGTAATTCTGCATAGGTATGAATTATGCAGACAAGACAGCCATATCATAAATGATTGCTTCCTAGTGGAGCACATTTGAGCCGTTTATCATGAGTTGTTTTGGTCCGAATATCTTCTAAAACTCCCCTATTCTTCGATATTCACCCTGAAATACTAGCAAACACATCAAGGTACCTTTAAAATATAATATTTAAGCTCAAAGACTTGTACTAACCAATAAAACACTTAAAGCACACATAATTAACAAACTAATACAATTCTAACCTAAGCACATACTAGATGATTGAGTTAACGGCTAAACAAATATCAAACTATATCTTAAAACACGATGCAATTTGCACTTATCAACATCCCCACAATTAAATGTCTGCTTATCCTTAAGCAAACAAACAACACAGAACCACAAAGCACACAATGCAATAATGAGGCAATGGCTTCGACTTCACGAAACAAATTTAACTCTAGACACAATCATTCAAGTTATTCCAAATTATTAACATGCAAAGATCACGTATATGAACTCTGGACTAAATGTACATATTAATCAAAACTTAAATGTCAAGTTTATTCACTCCTTTCAATTGTACACACACATTAATAATTACGTGTAAATAATCCTAAGTACGTTTTCATGAAAATTTAAGCTACTTACAAGTTCAGTAGGTTTTTATTAGAAAACATTCTTTTTTGGTTACTTTTATGGACATGGACCTAGTCTTTTTACACGGAGGCAAACATTGGTAATGAATGTCGATTCGAGTACTCGAATAAGTCATGTTTTTAATAAGTTGCTTGGTTAGAATGTCATTTAACCTTTTGACGTGAAGGCACATATTTGTGATGCATGTCGTTCTAGTTACTCGGTTACGTCACGTTCTTAATTGGCTACTAGCTCTATTCATAACCTGAAGGCTAGTGGAATAGTTTAAAATTTACAAATACTTTTTCTTCTTTTTTTTTTTTACTGCATACGTTGTTGCTTTAGCTACTCATTTTCATGAAAAAATACTAGCAAAGCTATTTAGTCGAAAGACCTAAAATGATGAATGAATGTGACAACTTATAGGGTGATAAACTAACACTAAATCCTAATTAACTTGTATATTTTAGTCAAAGAACCTAGATTACTAATTTTGCAAGCTAATGACTCTTTAGAACGTAATAGATTATGCTCAAAATTATATGGATTTCGTTCCATCTAATCAATCGATACATTCACACAATTCACAATATGCAACGTAAACACGCTAACATAACAATATGCAAAATTCACACTCAAAACAAAACACACAACTCTCCTCACACTTGAACAACACATTATTCTCAATGTGATAAGAAGACAAAAAAAACACACATGGAAGGAAATATCATAAAATAAAATAAAACCAAAATAAAGATTATATTTAAAAGAAAAGGGTTAGAAACAAAACTTTATGTGATAGAGGTAATGATGGTGAGGTGTTGAGACCAAATCCGTTTGATGCTCGAGATTATTGTCTTATTTTGGAATTGCTTAAAAAAAGTAAGAGAAATAGTAATCCCATATTATTTCAAATCATTAAAATTTTATTTAAAATTCAAAGCAAATCTAACTAAACACACCAATTTAAATCTAACTACTGAACGTGCCAATTTATTGTCGTTAGCTTGACCTTGTATCAATAGAAACTTAGTCGGGATCAATTAAGAGTGGCTTGCTTCCACCCTTTACGTTCAACATTAGTTTTGTAGCTTGTAAGCTGTAAATTGCAAAATGATCAGAAGGACAATATTGATAAAATTATGAAAACCAATTAAGCTCAGTAATGTCCTTTTTTCAAGCGAACTGTTAACAAAATAGGGAATAACAAAACTCCCTGAATCTTTCATACAATCAAGCAGTTTTTTCGGTAAGAGGGTGAATTGTTCTCTTTTTGGTTCGTCCTCATTCGTCCTTATCTCCTCTTCTTCTTTAGCTTCTTGAATAGAGACGTACATAACTTCTTCAAACTTGATATCTACTATTAACTGTTCTTTGTTCTCTCGTTCCTTGAAAGATTCGAGCATTAATTTTTCTGAATGAGTAGCCCTCTTTTGAATTTTTTAATACATCATTCATGTTGAATGTCACTTGGTCATAACTAATCCGAATGATGAGGTTCTCTTCATGGACATGTACCTAAGTTTTTTCGATGTTCAAGCATGGTATACCAAGAACTAGGGAATAATAGGGAGGGTTGTCATTCTTTCCTTCATCCTCTTTCTTCATCTCTTGGTCTTCTACAAGATGGGGTTCAACTTGATTTTCCACTAGTTTTTCTTGCTCTTCCCTATTTCTAACTAGGATAGCCTCATATTGCTCTTGTTGATGTAATTCCATATTGCTTAAAGAGTCTTCCACACTTCTATTACAAAATTCACAGTAAAGCTATCTCACTTGAATCTCCAGGTTGTGAATATAAGAGACATAATTTTTCGTTACTTGATTAGATTTTCCAGTCTCTTCTGGGTCTCTTCCATGTTAGTTAGCATATCCATGATTTTGTCCAATTTAGAATCCCATGAACTGGACTCATCTTGCTAAAATCCGGATAGTTTTTGATATCCCATATGATTACTTACATTGTTAGATCAATAGAAATTTGGGTGGTTCTACCGCCCCGAAGTGTATGCGTTCATATAAGGATGATGATTTTTTCAACTAAAATGGGGCTTATTGAAATCTACAAGAGTCCTTTGCTCCTTATAATATATATCCTACATGATCATTCTTTTTATCTCTTTTTGATATCTAATTTTCTAGATTCTTTATCCTTGCTTTGTGATGTCCAAATCAACGAGTTTTCGACTTTTTACCCAAACTTCCTACATTTTTTTTCCTTATTGTGATTGGGTACCATAATCACAAAAGACAGTGAAACTCCTTAGAGTATAAGAATTAAACTAATTCTATACCTTCCTCAGCAACGACACCAAAAACTTGATCAGGGTAAATTTTAATCTTATAGACCCTCAATATTGTGCAAACACACAATTCGTAGTGGAGTATTAAAGGTGTCAATCCCACGAGGAAGGAAAGTAATCTAATCCTAAAATCTAAGGCCGGAAAAACTATAAAACTGAAAATAAAAGATGCAACAAAAATTAATTATGGCAATTTAATTCAACCAATCAAATCATAAAATAAACAGAAAAGTATTAACAAGTGAGCAATATGCAATGACAATAGAAATCAACCTAAGGAATTTACCAATTTATTAGAAATGAGATTTTACTTATTGTTAATGCTAACCTAGCTGATTATTTGTCAATGGAGTGTCGATTCTAAATTATCCTAAGGCTGATTATTCTCTCTTGATTTATAACCATTAAACCCTAATTAGATTATGGAATTTGCAATCTCTCAAATCTCAAATTATCCAAAACTCTAGTTAGATTTGAAGCACTCTAACTAACTATCAAAGCATCATACAAGATCTCTCTCCGCATAATTACCAATATTATTTGACATGATTTCTATTAAATCCTTAACTCTTATTAATATGATTTAATCGTTTTTCATTCAGTTCACCCTCTCCGTTTATTACCGAATTATGCAAGAAAGCAATCAAATCACGACATTCATCTAATAAACACAATCGATAATCTCGGAGGAGAGTTTAGAACATCATCAGTATTCCAAATCCTATCATCATACTATCCATCTCAATTCTATACATAAATAAAATTGAAACAAAAAGAAAATAATGACTTGGAATAGACGACGGGAGGCAATGATGTCGGAAAATCTTCTAATCTGGGAAGCGCGTCGAGTCAGCTTCGTCTTCCTCTTCCTTCTTCTTTTTTCTCTCTCTCGGTATTCTCTCTTTAGGGTTTCAAGTGTGGCTAATGCAAAAAACTCCTTTGTGCTCTTCTTAATGCTCTTTAAATAGTCTTTTATGTTCTAGGTAACCTTAGGATCTTTCTAGGGTTCGAAAGGTCTAAAAGGTCCCTCGAAACTTGAAGTTCTTAAGCAATTGCGCTTCTGTCCGATGCAGTCTAGGATCAGGCCACATTTAAGCCTTCTGTCACGAGTTGTTTTGGCCTGAATGTCTTCTAAAAATCCTCCACAATAGCAAACATATCAAAGTACCTCAAAAACTTAATATTTAAGCTCAAAGGCTTGTACTAATCCGTAAAACACTTAAAACACACATAATTAACAAATTAACACAATTCTAACCTAAACACATACTAAATGATTGATTTAACGAATAAACACATATCAAACTATGCCATAAAATACGATGCAATTTACGCTTATCAAATAAATACATGTTATTTAGAAATAAAATTTTATAATTTTTAATGAAATTATTATTAATATTTATTAATAAATATTGTATAAAATATTAAAATAGATTGAGTTAATTAATTTATCTTTTATTTTAATTAATATTAATAAAAGTATCAATATTTTTGGTGCCAAAGAGTCTAGATTGCCATTGGCAATGATTTTGGTGATCTTTTGTCAACGATTTAAGCGTCACCATAAGTGATGAATTTTCAAAAGCGTCGCAAACGTTTTTCAAATCATTGCCAAATGAGCAACATTTGACGACAATTTTTAAAAATCATCACCAAAAGCTAACCTTTAATTATGATTTCTAAATCATAGCAAAAAAAGGGAAAAAAATATAGCCAAGGGCTACCTTGTTGTAGAGAAACAAAGTTATTTAATAGTCTTCTCTTTTCATTAGTCTTCTTATCATTTATTTACGTGGCTATTACTATTATTAGGTTTATTTTTCTTTTATGTTTTATTATTCTAAAAATCCACTTTCATTCATTACTTTTAGACTAGTTAATAGTGTTAGATTTTTCTATTCACACCACTTCTTCATAGGAACAATAATTTATTTACCATTATATTATTTATTTATAACGATAAATATCCTTACTTAGTGAGTGATAGATTTTTAATAAGAAACTTTTGGTAGCATTAATATAAATATTTTAACCATACTAATTAGTGATAAAAGATAAAATAAAATTTTGGTAATGGAGACCAAACCAAGATTGAAAAAATCAAAGGTTGGTGTTGCTATTGTCATATGATCAAAAAGTAATGATAAAATTGATACCTCAAACTAATGGAAAAGAATATATCTTAATGATATTGGTTAGCACAGAGTCAAAGATAAGGACAATGTTGGTATTGTAAGCCATTGTGGGATATCAATTTAGAATATTAGTGTAGCATTCTGATGTGGAATGTGTTGCAGATGATTTTCACGAATGGGCTGCGCGCCAGAAGTTCAAACGAAAGAGTTCGCAGATTTGATGGACATAAAAAAGTCAACTATTTTTTTAGTCAAACTTTATTGTTTTAGTTATTTGCGTTTTAGGGTTTGGGACCTATTTAAACTCTTTTCTGCGCTATTATCGGGGGTCTTTTTTTGAAAACACTTCATATTTTGGAGATTCTCTCAATTGAATTCAGTTTCGGATTAAAACTTGTGTGTTTACGCTTACTCGTTGCATCAGTTGGTATCAGAGCGTGGTTGATTCTGATGACAGGAAGAGGGAGCGGCGGTTCTAGCGATAATGATTGTAGAACTGAGGCGATAAGGGATGCCGATTGAAGGTTTCAAGTGTTGGAGGATCGTATTAATGATATTAATGAGCGAATTGACCAACGTTTTCGGGAACTTGTTGACCAGATTGCAAACCTGGCAATCGGGGGTAATAGGAATAGGAATGGTGGTAGGAATCATGCGGAAGAATGACCTATCAACGAACCTGTTCTTGAAGAAGATTCGGATTCAGATGATGATATGGTAGGCCAAGGGCGGCGTGGACGTCGGAACCATGATCGTAACAACCTTGACTACAAATTGAAGGTGGATATCTCTTATTTCTATGGCAGCATGAATATTGAAGATTTCTTAGATTGGCTTGTAGAGGTAGAAAGGTTCTTTGACTACATGGGCATCCTAGAGGAAAAGAAGGTAAAGGTGGTCGCTTACAGACTGAAAAGTGGGGCATCTGCTTGGTAGGAGAGAGTTCAAGAGCGAAGAGTTCGTGTCAGAAAAAGAAAAATCACTAGCTGGGAGAAGATGAAGAGGTTGCTAAGGGCAGAATACCTTCCTCCTGACTATGAGCAACTCTTGTTCCAACAATACTAGAGGTGTCATCAAGGCAACAGGACCGTGAATGAGTACACTGTCAAGTTTATGAGGTTAGCTGAACGTAACAACCTGAGGGAGAATGAGGATCAACAGGTCGCAAGGTTTTTAGATGGATTAAAGTCAGTGATTGAAGAAAAGATTGGTGAACAGGTTTTAACATCCTTGACTGAAGCCAAAAATATAGCTTTGAGGGCTAAGATGATGCTATAAGAGAAAAGTAGATTTGGGCATTCCTCTTGTAGAAGCTATAATGAGTACTCTAGAACCTCTTTGAAAAGAATAAAAGTGTGCAGAAGGATGATGCGCAAAAAGAGAGGAAGGCCACGGGTAAGCAGAAGGATGATGGGCAGAACGAACAACCACGAGGTAATAATCCATATGCTAAACCAATCTCGGGTAAATGCTTCAAGTGTAATCAGCAAGGGCATAGATCCAATGACTATCCTCGCAGAAAAACCATTAATATGGTTGATCGAGAGGAGGATGAAGTAGTCTGCAAACCCGATGGTGAAGATGATGAGTATGATGTTAGTAGTGTGCCCTAGGCCGATGAACATTTGTGATTCATGTATTAACATTATGATTTGTTAATAATATATTATGAGGTATTCCTTTCATATATGCA
>JANKYE010000010.1:4532659-4546402 GCA_032467995.1 Erythroxylum dillonii
AAACTAGGATTGTTATACTTTATCTGTTAGTTAGGATATCTTATGTAATCTGTATATATTGAAACACAATCAAATGTACAAACATGCTTATCATCAATTACTTTCAAACCTGTTATGGTATCAGAGCCCTTTTTCACTCAAACGAGTTAAAATCTTTTTTTTTTCCGATCCTAGCTTCCCTTTCCTTCCCACACAATGGTCAACGTTGTTAACGCCGATGCTGCCAATCCCAGTACTGTAGTACAGTTTAACCCTGCCTCACAATTACCAATCAAACTTATCGGCAGTCAGAATTACACCACCTGGCAAGCCTAGGTCTCCATGCTAATGCGTGGCCACAATATTTTTGGTCACCTCGACGGCACCCTTCCAGCACCTCCCCAAAACGTCACCAACAACAATCAAGAGCAACCAAATTCGGCGTACCTCAAGTGGTACCAGCAAGATCAACTTGTGCAGAATGCTCTTCTTGTCTCGGTCAAACCGACTCTTGCCTCCACGGTAGCCAATGCATCCTCTGCTCACAAAGCGTGGATTGCCCTTCAAACGGCATTTGCAAACAAGTCTCAAACTCGTGTCATTCATCTCCAAGATCAACTTGCTCGCATAAACAAAAGAAGCCCGTCCCGTTGCAGACTATCTCCAAGACATCCGATCCATTGCCGATGAGCTTGCCACTGTCGATGAGCCACTGTCGAATGTTCAAGTTGTGGTTCGGATCCTCCAAGGGCTTGGATCTGAATTCACCGCTATTTCGGCTGCCATTCGATCTCGAGCCACACCTATCTCGTATGAAGAATTGTATGAGAAGTTGTTTGATCATGAGTTGTTTCTTCATAATGAAGAGAGGAAGAAAACACCGGCTGTGGTGGCTGCAGTTGCGCAAATTTACACAAATCAGCGACCCCATTCCTCGAGGAATCAAAACTGGCGAAACTCGTCTCGAAACAATGGCAATTATTCCTCATGGCGACAACAGCGCAATGCTAACAACAGGATGGATGACACCGTTTATTATCAATTATGTGAACGCAAAGGTCACACAGCAAAGGTCTGTTGCTCCCAATCTCACAATCATCATCAGGCTCGGGCTAATTATGCAGGCTACAATTCTCAACCGCAACATGCTTGGGTGGTTTATTCGAGAGCAAGTCATCACATGACATTTGATTCAAACAGTCTCGACCGGGCACATGACTATCACGGTCCGACCGAAATCACTGTGGGAAATGGTAATACCATTCCAATCACCCAAACTAGTAACACTTATATTACTGCCTCAAATCAGAATTTTAAACTTTCTGATACATTATGTGCACCCAACATTGCCTATAATTTGATATTTGTCTCTCAATTTTGCCTTGATAACAACACCTCTATTGAATTCTTTCCATTTTCTTTTGTTGTAAAGGACCTGCAAACGGGCGTACCACCAATGCAAGGACCGAATAAAGATGGGCTGTACGAGTGGCCTCGAAACAGTCTCAATATGCGAACTCCATTCTGCAAAATGTCGGTGCAATCCTTAGATCTCTGGCATCATCGATTGGGGCACCCCAATCGTCGAACTTTACTTCAAATTTTAAAGCAGTTTTCAATTCCTTTCTCAAATTCGAAAGTTGAATCAGTTTGTAATTCTTGTGTTTCCAATAAAATGCACCAATTACCTTTTTCTGAAAACACATTGCAAAGTTCAAAACCACTTGAAACTCTTTTTAGTGATTTATGGGGTCCGTCTCCGGTAATTTCAATTTATCAACAACGGTACTATGTTCTTTTTGTTGATCATCATTCTCGTTACATATGGCTTTATACTCTTAAAACAAAGGGTGAAGTTCACAACATTTTCAAAACAATGCATCCGCTTCTAGAAAGGCAGTTTAACACCAAAATCTACTCCCTATACACTGATGGTGGCAAAGAGTACAGTGGCTTAACGTCTTATACCCAAATACATGGAATCCAGCACCTCATTTCCCCACCATATACACCACAACGTGTAGCCCTTGTCGAAAGACAACATCATCATGTCCTTGAAACAGCCAAAACTCTCCTCTATCAAGCCTCTTTACCAAGTAGTTTTTGAAGCTTTGCGTGTCAACATGCGGTTTTTCTTATTAACAAAATGCTAACCCCAATCTTAAATGACAAATCACCACATTAAATTTTGTTTCAAACCTCACCAAACGTAGAAAACCTCAAAATTTTTGGAACCTTGTGTTATCCTTGGCTTCGCCCATATGCAAAGCACAAACTTGAAACAAAGTCTACCCCCTGTGTTTATCTTGGCTTTTCCAACAAATACCATTGCCACCAATGTTATGATCCACTGTCTTCCAAACTTTATCTCTCAAGGGATGTTGTTTTCTTTGAAAATGTCTTTCCATTCCACTCTATGTTTGCAAATTTATCTCATAATTTCACCAATGATACTTGGGATTTGATTGATCAACAAAGAAATACTTGTCAATTGATTGACAATACAGATTCAAAAGAGCAAGCTGCTGACTGTTTTAAGCTGCCTACTCCCTTTGCAATCGACCCAGCATCTCATCAAGGTACTCTCGAAACTCACCCTCTTCCTCCATCAGCTCCCTTACTCGATACTGCCACCACAAGCCTCATGCCTCTAGCCTCCCTCCTTAACTGAGAACCTACATAACGACCCACCACCACTAACACACACCCTATGCTCACTCGGTCCAAAAATAACATAACTAAACCCAAGACATTCACTGCTCGACCAACATCCGACACCACCCGAACTCTACCTGTTACTTACAAGCAAGCCTTGAAACAACCCCATTGGAACCAAGCCATGATAGCTGAATATGAGGCATTACTAAACAATAAAACTTGGGTTGAATTGGTGCCACATGATCCGACTCGGAACGTGGTTGATTGTAAATGGTTATTTCGAATCAAATATAAGCCGGATGGTTCGATTGATCGGTATAAGGCACGGTTGGTTGCCAAGGGGTTCACTCAACGAGAGGGCCTCGATTACAAGGAAATATTCAGTCCTGTGGTTAAACCGGCAACTGTTCGGATGGTGCTTACTATTGCAACACAGAATTCTTGGCCAATTCGACAATTGGATGTAAATAATGCTTTCTTGCAAGGGATGCTTGATGAAGAGGTTTATATGCGTCAGCCTCCTGGCTTTGAGCAGTCATCTAATCCCTCTTATGTTTGCCGGTTAAAGAAGGCTATATATGGTCTTAAGCAGGCACCTCGGGCCTGGTATACGGAGCTCACTCGGTATCTAATAAGTGTAGGTTTTCAATGCTCCAAGTCTGATATGTCATTGTTTATCCTGTGCCAATTTGATTGCATTGTTTATCTATTGGTTTATGTTGACGATATAATTGTTACTGGCAATGTATCTGCTGCCGTGTCCAATATAATAGCAGGTTTGGCTCATCGATTTTCAATTAAGGATCTTGGCAATCTTCACTACTTTCTTGGGATCGAAGTAGCTCCTTATGATGCTGGCTTGTTCTTATCCCAACAAAAATATGTCTCGGATTTGCTGCTTGAGACAAATATGCATGACTCGAAAGGAGTTGCCACGCCGATGAATTCCGAGACTGTTTTAACGGCTGCAGCAAAGGATTCTATTGTTGATGCCACGGGTTATAGGAAAATAATGGGCAAGCTGCAGTATCTCTCATTTACTCGGCCAGACATAGCCTATCCTGTTAATAAACTTGCTCAATTTATGCACTCTCCGGGCTTGGAGCACTGGCAAGCTCTCAAACGCTTGCTACATTACTTGAATCAAACAATCGACTATGGTCTGTGCTTAGTTAGGGAACGCAATCCTTCTCTATTTGTCTATTCGGATGCTGACTGAGCTAGTGATCCCTCTGATCGAGCTTCTACTACGGGTTACATTACTTATTTGGGAAGCACGCCTATATCATGGTCCTCAAAGAAACAAAAGGTTGTTTCTCGCTCGTCCACGGAAGCCGAATACCGAGCTGTGGCTGCTGCTATTGCTGAAACAAATTGGTTGACAAATCTCCTTGGTGAGCTACGGTACAAACTGTCTGCTCCTCCGGCTATTCACACTGATAATGTGGGTGCCACATATCTCTGCAAAAATCCGGTTTTTCATAGCCGTATGAAGCACATTGCAATAGATTTCCACTTTGTTCGAGATCAAGTTCAGAAGCAACAAATTGAAATCAGATATCTACATACTGTGGATCAGGTGGCGGATTTGCTCATGAAACCCCTACCTCGTCTGTCCTTCACTCGGTTGTTTTCCAAGTTGTCGCTAGCTCCAGCCAACGCCAACTTGAGGGGGCGTAATAGAGCACTTGCAGCAAATGAAACCAATTTGACTTAGTCTTCCTTATCTATCTCAATTGTAATCACTTTTGAATTCAAACTGGATTGTTATACTTTATCTGTTAATTAAGATATCTTATGTAATCTGTATATATTGAAACACAATCAAATGTACAAACATGCTTATCATCAATTACTTTCAAACCTGTTAGTAATCATTCCAATAAATTGTCATACGTTGGATTCGTGCTCCATATATACATAGATAATTGGAAAATTATATTTATAAATATATATATAATTGAAAACAAAAACTTGTATCTTGTTTGTTTCCTAATTCTTTAACATTAGTCCATTCCTTCATTTAATTTCACCCAAGCTTTATATATATATATATTTTTTTTATTTTTTTGTAGCAAGTATCCATCATATGATAATTTATCTGAATGATTATTACGCTTGTTTCACTTTCCTATTCCCAATTATGAATGTTCTTATCATGGGAGTCATACAGCGTTCATACTTCTCATGCATCTTCGAATCGTTTAAATAAGGAAATTGAAAGTAGTGAACGTATCAAAAGCACTACCGACTTTTGATCTAGAAACCCAATAGCTATTTTCTCCCAGTAGCCGGATTTTTAGCTCAAGAAATGCCCTCCAAACAAATCCAAAGCCATAATCTACACGTGTACATATACATAAAAAGTTGAAAATATAGTCATGTTTCACCACGTATACCTATTAACTTAGTAAACAAAGGCTCACTCCATGGTCAGTGATTAAAAAGGTTTGCACTATCAGAAACAGAGTTTATTGCAAGGACAACGATATCCACAATTAAAAACACGGTATAACAGTCGAGGAAATTAAGAAACAAATCAAGAGCTACCACTAACTAGACAATTAGTATACAAGAATGTTTGCTAACTAGAGTTAGTATACAAGAAATTGTGTTCCGACGGTTAATGTCCTTACCTTTGACAAGAGCAAACGGTGACTAAAAGTAGTAAAAACCCTATGTTGGAAAATTACAGGTGTAACTTCAACGGCAGCATACAAAGGTGTCTCATCTCGGCAACTGATCCGGTGTGTGGTTGCTTGTGGTAGATGATGACGTGGTCCTACCACTCACCAATCCATTATCTGCGGGCGGGCTTGATCCCCATTTTCCATCCGACTCTGTAGGTTCCATCACTTTAACAGACCCATCCGTCAAGCCAATAGCAAATTGGTTAGGATCCAAGGGGTGTGCAGCAACTACAAGTGGGTACACAGGTTGGCTTCTACAATAAAACCAGCCCACAAACAAATGAGAAATATCAAGGTAACATTAACATTAGGTCAGAATTTTAGGGCAGAAGTGCATAGCAACTCGCGGATGGGTTGAAATGGATCGTGCAACTGAGTACGCCAAATGTATTAAAATGTGTGCAGCTTAAAAATGTCAATATAAAGAAGGGATGAACAAAATTTGGACGTAACAAAACCTGAAGACGGCATACCCATTCAAGACCGGCTGGGACTGCGGCTGCGACATATATGCTGATGAAGCAATGCGACAACGTAATTTCAGGCTATCAGCATCAAACACCGCAAGATTACCATCACAAAATGTAGCATAAATTAACTGGCTGTTACAAGAGTATGCCGCATAAGATAGAGGTGCAGACAATAAATCTTGTGGGACCCACTGAAACAGGCAAAAGAATAAATAGACAAGTCAGTTGCATTGACAACTATAAAAATGTAGATCACTCATCTGTCCTCCCACCTGCCTAACACGTTCCATCTTTGAAGCATCATATATAGCCAACTGGGTCTCGTGAATAACTAGGAAACGAATCTGATCAGCATGAAACTGCACCCGAGTGTCACCAGTTGGTGCCTTGCCTGCTGGAATTTGGATTGGAACTGATTTCCTTTTCTCCCATGTATCAATGCTCCACATGCAAATCTACAAACGAAAGGAAGAAATCAACATCGTAAAAACAAGTATTTCAATTTCAATGCTCATGTAAGTAATGATATTAACCCAATCAAATTATTGAACAATTCAAGTGTCGATTAGTTGCAACAGGATGCGTGCAACAGATCAAAGATAAAGCATCCAGTGTCTTCTACTTACTTCTGCATCAGCGCCCGACGAAACCAAAATATTAAGATTGGTTGAAAAGGCCAAACCAGTTATCCTTTTTTTGTGACCCTTCAATTTTGATTTTACCTAAAACAGGCAAACCAGAAACATCAGGGCCAGTTTCTAGACTGGAAAAAATCTCGAAAACGAATAACTCAGTAAAAACTTCAAGAAAGTGAACACCTCATCAACTCGAACATTGTATATATGTATGGTCGAATCCTCCATTCCAATGGCTATAATGTTATTATCCTGAGGGTGGAATGCTAGAAAAGTTGGAGCCGGGGGAGGAGACATGAATGTTGTCATTACCTGCATACCAAGCAATACATTCAATACAAGCAAAAACCATAAAGCCGAAAACTGAAATGTGTTGCTTCAGCTGGGCATATACCTTGAAGGTCATCATATTAAAAAGTGAAACCTTTCCACCTGAGGCTGACATTACATACGAGTCATTTTTTGAAAGCGCTATACAAGGTACTGCTTCGTCAAGGTTAACACCTGACACATCATTAGTCATAAGAAGACCATTGTGGGGTTGCCAATGTTGTGGAACAGTGCTCGCAGTGGCCTACAAAATAGCACCCAATATATCCAACAGTTTAATGAAACCAAACACAGAGAAAGATGTAGAGACAATTCATTAAGCAAACATCGCAAGAACTGTAGGCAACAGAAGAAAACCATACATTAACCCCTAAACCATACAATACCTTTCCAGACGGATTTTGTTCATTACGAGCCCACTTCCATAACTTCTGTATCCCTTTCGTCCCTAGTGCCAAAACTCCAACACCAGAATTTGTATACAGAAGTCGAACAACCTGCATGCAGGGAAAGGAAAAACGGGAGTTGAAACATGTAGTGGTAGAAAATTGAGCAGTAGTTTCAAAATCAGGTGCAATTTGCAGACACCTTGGTAGAAGTGTCAGCGCTCTCTGGCAAGGTGACTAAACGACATTCACCAGGATCCACAATTTCAGCCAACTGCCACGGTTTTGATTTATCAATTGTATCATCCACAGTTCTTGGCTTTTCCATGCTTCTATTTATGGTATCAACTCCATTCTTAAATAAGGAAATTGGAAAGAACAGGGTTAAGCAATTTAAAATTGATGAATTAAATTACTGACCTAAGGTAGCTTGTAAAACAATAACAGAGGGAGCTAGAATATTCAAAACTATGTTAATTAGATGACTAAGTGTACTCAATCCACCCATACAGGTTCCAAAAACGAAATTAAACTCAAGCCTTTGTGGCTAGAAACAGTGACTACAGAGAATCAGACACACAACAAACTTTAACCACTAATTGAAATCTAAGGATACCTCAATACATAAAATGGTATATAGCAATGAAACAAGTTCGGGACTACAACTCACCACAGTACCTCTGAAAAAGTAGAGAAGTTAAAACCTAGATTTTATATTTTGACGTACAAGAATTGGTGATGGTCTGACAGGAGAGCTCCTTTCCACTTTACAATTGACTGGACTGATAGTTGTGACACCCAAAGCAGAAGCCTGCAATGAAGAGAGACACCAATAGACCTTAGAAGGTAGCGATGTTTTTAAAAGAAACACCAAATGAGCTAAAGGTAGATACTTTCTAAAAGAAACAACAAATGAGCCAAAAACAAATCAAACTAACCTTCATAGCAGCAGCTTCAATAGGAGATTTAAATGCTTCATAAGAAGTTTCCACTGTTCTCAACGATCTCATACCAGTAGCATTTGCGAGTATCTTGAATCCATTGTCTGTGCTAACAGCCAGAAGATTCCCTTCCTTGTTGAATCTCAAGCGTGGAAGACTCTGATAGTAATTTGAATGATTAACTACAGAAGTTCAAAATAAATTTCTCCATGGAAAACATACAAACTTACTGGTAATCCACCATCTGCTTCTGTGCTTGTTAGCACATTAATGTTGTCCATATGCCAAAACTTTATCTGACTATCTTCACCTGCAGCCAAAAAGTGGTTTTGAGTGGTTTCAAATTGCACAACACCACCTGTTGATTTCTTTCTAAACCCAGAATAATGCCTCCTTATTGCTCCTTCACTTTCATTCCATTCAACTAGAAAAGATTCCCCATCTTTGCTTGTCCCACAAGAGAACAACCTGAGAAAATAAAAAATAAAAGAAAATAAAGGAACCAAAGATAATGAGCAATTAGATTAAGGGAATAAAACAAATGGCACTGAAGAGCCAAAAGAAAAAATTGGAGTTAGAGAAAACACAAGTTGTTTTAGGTCCACCATTTAAGTTTTTCGATCATACCTACTACCATCAGCACTGTAATGCATTGTAGTGCACCAACGGCCTGGAGCATCATAGTCAACTCTTGGACCCATATTATCATACAGCCAAGCTTTTATTTTACCATCCACTGCAGTTGAGAAAATGAACTGCAACCTCGCAACCAATATAGTCAATAACAGTGTAGAGTGGCATACAAAAGAAATCTACCAGGACAGAATCGAGGTCTATTTGCAGTAGTTTTTGATGTAGAGAAGTTCACAAAGTGATACTTGAAGTACATCAGTATTCCAAAGCAGCAAGTTCTTTGAGAGGATAAAGCATTGTTTACATAAAGCAGACAGACATGATTGACAAGCAAACATTAGGTTTAAGTCTCATTTCTTGTCTCAGACTAGAAAGGTGTGCACAAAAAAACAAACGAACTATTATGTTATTATGTAAGGTACCTGGATGCTCTCTTTGTGGTGTGGGCAAATAGAATAAACTGGTGCCTCGTGACCTTCAAAATTAAACAGCTTCCGTCCAGTTAAATCCCACACCTGTTCCAATGGCCTCATTACATTATACTAGAATCTTCCTCAATAAATTTTATAATATGGTTTTTATCTCCTACCTTTATTAGTTTGTCATCTCCACAAGTTATGACACATAGTTGCTTGTTAGGGTGAGCAAAAGCCAAGTCATTAACGCCACCAACATGGGCATCAATCTGTGATGAAAAGAGAAGGTAAATAATAAAAGAACAGTAACATATCTTATTTCTTCAAACAACTAGTAGGACGTCAACACACCTCCAAATGCTGGCGCAAGTCATTTGACCCAGTATAAGCATACAAGTGGATCAAATGTTTATTAAATGAAACCCCTGCATTAAGAAAAAGGAAAAAGAACTAAGACATAATAGCTCACGTATGATGCCACTATTTAAAAACACTACATACCCACAAAATTTCCATCTGAACTCCAAGTAACACGGTTGACAGAAATTGGTGCATCCTTGACATAAGAGGCCTGCAAGAGATTCCATATTTAACACCTTGATAATTTAATCGATTGAAATAATCAACAATTGTTGATGCGGCTGTTATATTTAACAGCTTAATGAAGCATATTGTCCCGGTTCGTACACTCGCCACAAGGTCAAGCAGGAAGAAACAAATTCAAAGGAAACATATATAGTAGTAAATATAACCTGAAATTGTAGTGAACAAGTTGTCACGTCCCAAACTTTGAAGGGCTTAGAGGCCAACCTCTCCCGCACCCCAAGTTCCCATAATGTAACCTCACCATTAGCAGCACCAACTATTCAACACACAACAATTGTTAGGGAGGCCGAGGAAGATGACAAAATGTATTCCAACTAAACATAACACAGCATTGATCCCAAAAACAAAGAATCTCAATAAAAAAATTAACACCATACCAAGAAGCAATGTGTGATGAGAAGGATGAAAATCCATGCTCATGACAGTTGAGCCTTGATGCATGGTCAAGGCAACTGTCCTTGGCAGATCTTCGAGAGACCAAGGATGCTGCTGGCGGGAACTTGGATAAGTAACCTGAAGACAAAGAGATGCAAATCTAAGTGTCATATGAGAAAATTGCAAACAGGGAATTTCATTAGATGCAACAAAAGGTATAATAAAAAAACCTAGAATTACATCAATGGCATACAAATTTAAAATGACCTCTTCAATAGATTGAGCAGGCCGTAGACGTTTCATTAGTTGCTCATGATCTGGAGCTTGAAAATCAGCGATGTTTGGGGCTGTTGATGGTGTTAGAGGTCGTTTTAGGACTGAAACTAGAAAAGATAAAATTCTTGTAAGAAACAAACTTTACCGTATAACAATATTTCTTTTTTGGACAATGCAATATGCTACAGGTTTATTTTCCAAAAAAAAATGCTACAGGTTTAAGAATCATTCAAGAGTACTCAAAGAAACAGGAAAAATCACAACTTTAGTCAAAAAGGTTCGTGTTCCAAACTACATATCCTCCATAATCACTCCAAAGCAAGAAATAATTAAGTAAAATGTGTCATTTAAATTATTTTGGTTCCATCAACGTGCACAGCAATTAATGGCTGACAAGAACCATTACATCACTAACCTTGATTTTGTGGAACAGGTATGGTTGATGCAGTAACAACAGCAGCTTGCACAGGGGAAGAAGCAGATACATTTGCCATCCAACCAGCTAATGCACCAGCATTGGCTGCTGCAGCAGCTGGAGGAAAGGGCTGTACATAAAAATCAAAAAATAAAACATTATACAGTCAAACTTCAGTTGCATAAATTAATATGCACTAGAAATGAAGGAAATAGGATATCATACACCATGACCCCCAAGAGATGTATATGTAGCTGGCTTGGCAACAGCAGCAATAGGAAGATTGACAGGAGCAGGAGCAAGAGGACCATTTGGAGGTGTACAAGTATGATCTGTGAATAAAGTCTTGATATCTGGGTTTGGCCTGGGGTTCTTGCACAACTGATGCTGCCAATTCAGGCTGTAAAATACATGGGGGGCAACAACAGAAGTTATATGTGAAACCAGAGAATTATGCTTTATACTTTCAACGGTAACCACAAAGTATATCTAGAGAGAGAAAGCCTGGGGGATGAATAAAGGGAACAATACCAAGACAGTTATTATAGTATCTTAGCAAAAATTAAAAATAATTATCAGTGCTATTCTTCAGTAACTCATTAGATGAACCAAAAATGGAAAGATGCCGAAAATAAAAGCACTTCTAGGAAAATACCCTCCAAATAATAGCTAAATAATAAGTTAACAAATGAACTCATGTTTGGTTCAATAAAGAGATCATTTTCCAATGACACATCTTCCTGGCACTCATAACACATGGAACACTGAAAAAATTGTGTTCACCCTTATACCAAAGGCATCAACTCAAAATCATAATTCATTCTTCATCCTATAAAGCATAAATGTTACCTTTGATTTATCAAAGTCCTCAATCTAGATGATCTCAGAGTAGGAAATACAAGCTTATCACGGAAAAGAGGATTTGCTTCAATGAGCTTTTTCAGCTCTACCAGCATTATGCTACGAGCTGTTTTAGTATCACCATACTTGGAAAGCTGCTCGTTTTCCCTGCATTCAGATCAAAAGACATATCAAATCATTTTCACTATTCAAAATGTTAAAAAATTCCATGACAAGCAAGCATTGCCACGAACTATTCTCCCTATGTGGTACATTTTCTTTCATTGCTCCATCAACAAAGGCAAGAATTTTCCAAAAAAGTCAAAGTATAATTTTACATAATCTCAAACAAGAAGATTTTTCAGATTGGCTTTTGTTGAATGTTTTCCAACACCAAAGCATTGGAATAAGCTAGTTGACCAAAATCTTCTGATTTACAAACAACTGAGCAATCAATGAATTTAAATTATCATGATAGATAGTTTGATAGAAACTAAATTGTTCAATAGCGTGTTATCCATCCAAACTTTCAAATAAAATCAATATGATTGAAGTGAAAATGACGATTACCTGAAATTTCCAAGAGTTAGAAGCTGGGTGATCTCTTTGTACAATTCTTCATTAAATGTGGAGAACACCTTCAAATCGGTAACTAAAATTTCAACCCCTTTTGCTTTGTCTTGCCTGACATCACATAACCGACAAAATCAAATATTCGTTTAGCTATAATCAACCATGATATGTATCCACAGATACCGACAATATCAACCATATACCTATCAAGTGCTTCAAGATATTTCTGCTTTCTGATTTCAAAGAATATCTTCATGGAATATCTATTATCATCAACTTTGGTGAACCCTGACAAGTACTTTTCAACTTCATCCCACTCTCCAGCCTGAACTTTCTCCTCAAAGTACTTCGTATTGAAGAAGAATCCTGATTCTTTCTCAAGTCTGTGAAAAAAGAACATTTTGATTTGAGCAATGTTTTCATCGTGTTAAAACATGTTTACCTAAAACAGAAAATTTTCAAATTCTTGACTTCTAATATTTCAAACACAACAAAGAAAAAGTCCCTGTTCAAATAAACATAATCGAAACATGTGCAAAGTTTTTATATTTTGACATATGGGCGTAATAGTTGAAATCCCTCTCTGATCTGGCACCATGAATGCGTCTCCAGCTGTATTAATTGAAGCTCTCGCATTTATCAGAATTTAGCCACAAAAGTCAGAAAATCCCAATTCCGATTCTAATTAAACCGCTACAAACTATCTTCATTACTCAAGCCCGCACAAACTGCTTCCTGTAAGTAACTTGCGAACAAGTCATGTTTCCACACCGGAGAAACGTAACAACCTAAAGTACATTTCCACAAGTCATTCCTCATCTTCGTAACTATCCCTCCACAATCTAAGCAACCACACAACTCACGAACTCTCACCATATACAGTTATCAGCTTTCGCAAACACCGAAAACCACCAGCCAACTAAACCAAACAGGCGCTTGACTTCACAAATTGAAATTACTATAACAAAACACATTTGCAGCTCAGCCACTTACCGATGAAAAGCAATAGATACAAACACAACTATAACCCCGCATGCATGAACACAAGGAGATACGTACAAAACATAAATAAATACCAAGGGAAAAAAAAAAAAGATGAAGAGTTAAAAGAAGTTACTTGTGAACAGACTCCTTGAATTTCTCTTCTTCGAGGAACTGAAGTATGAGGAACACCAATTCTCTGCTCAGCGATGACATATCTACAACTCTTCAATAACGAAACGCCACCGATCCTAAACAGAAAAGAAGTGTTTTCTAATACAAGCAAAACAAAATCTAGCTTAAATCAGCAGAGCTCGGCCCCGAATCTGGGCTCAATTGGCCTAAGCTCCAAATCCAATGAGTATTAGGTTAGGGTTTGAGAGAGAAGAAAAAGATAAAAAAGAGAGAGAATAAGAGACCTGGTCTCGCTATCTTCGATGCGTTGTACAGGGGTTCTTGCTTGTTTAACTGGCCTTATCACTGATAAGTCCCTTGCCATCGGATACGTACGTCTGCATGTACCCAGTGCTTATCAATCT
>JANKYE010000010.1:4548455-4562863 GCA_032467995.1 Erythroxylum dillonii
AATTAATTAATCATATTTTCTCTTTTTAGCAATTAAATATAATTAATTAAATATATTAAATTTTGGTGTAAAACAAAATTTTTATAAATTTTTATTTTTCAATATTTTTAACAAATCAACCATTATCAATGGTAAAGCTAATCATTCATTCTTTTTAACCAACCATCATAGTTATAATAATTATATCTATTCTCATTCTTCACTATATTTATTCTCAGTTCTATTATCATTATCCCATGATAACATATTTAATTAATGGAGAAAAAGGGTTGAGATTCAAAATATTAACAGCCCGTTTGGAATACCACGAATTGAATTCAGTCTTGTAATTGAATTTAATTCGTTTGTTTGGAACAAAAAGAAACGTATGAATTCAATTCATGCGTGGGTTTAAACCCCACTTCCTTCATAAATTCAATTCACACCAGAAATCACGCGAATTCAACTCCAACACAACCGACCTCTCTTCTCCCGCGTTGAAACCCAATAATATCCAGACGCAGCTCTAATCTTCAGCACCCAAAAAATCAAGCAGTAGCCCTCATCTTCGGCAACCAAAGCACCTAAAATCAAGGCAGTAACCCTCATCTTCAGCAGCCGACCACTCTTCTCCGACGACGAAGCAGCATCAAAAACAACTCTTTGGGTGTGGAATGTGCATAAGTCCAAACAAGAACCAAAATTGAAGCCAACGATGGACTCAAAAGCGCTAAGAAATAGTGATGTGTATGAATACTCAAATCAAAAACTAAAATTTCAACGTGGTTCGGTTTCGTTCGAGAAAGAATAAAAATTGATTGTGGCGATAGAGAGAGAGACTTTTATGGAAGTTTCGATCAGAAGATATAAATAACTAATTTAAGGAGTGAGTGGGCATTGGGCCTATAAATAATAATGTTAACAAACAATCAGTTGGTTTAAAAAGGGGAGTTCATGATGTAAGCTTAATTATTACATATCTAAACCATACCATAAACAAAGATTACCATAACATAAAGTGTAAATTGATGTTTATAAGTTGCTCTATGTAAGTGTGAATGTTTATTAGTTAATAATATTATTTTTTAGTCAGGGTAAATATGTCATATAAAATAATTGAATTCAATTCTAATCTTATTGGATTTATTCCAAATAATGTAATTGAATTCAATTCTAATATTACTGGATTTGTTCCAAACAGTGTAAATTGAATTCAATTCAATCTCATTAATGTAATTGAATTCAATTCGTTAATGAATTCAATTAGAAGGTTTCCAAATAGCTTGTAAACATAGTGCAATAAGTTAAGAAAGAGAAACAGTACCATGTTTCAACCTATGTTGGATTGTTGTATTCTCTCTCTAATGGTTGTCTTTCTCTACCTTCTCTATAAACCTAACACCATGGTTGTTCCACCTACTTCCTTTGATTGTGTTCCCCTTATTGAGTGCCTCACTAACCCCCTATCCACCTCATTTCCTTCTCTTCTCTTCTCGAGCTGCCTTCCATTTGGTTTGAACTGGGCCTTTTTCTTTTTAAGGTAGCCTGCCTTTGTTTGTTGCCTAGCCTGAGTCCTAACAGTTTATCGTTATTGGTGAAATGTCATATGAACTTCCTCTTCCACCCCGTTCGTTACAACTATTCCAATGTCACTTTCGAAGTATGAGGATTTCCCTTCCCTCCCTTCCTTACAGTAAGCTAACCCTTTACCCCTGAAGGTTGAAAAACAGTAATGGAGTAGAGTTATTGGAGATCTAAACTTATTTGGAAAGCTTCACATGTAACCAAATGGAGAGCTTCCTTGGTAGGCTATTTCTTGGATAAGAGGATGCCTTTCCAAGTGTTCAACATTAGGAACATCTGAACTAGAAGAAGTGGGGATATCAAAGCACTTTGATAACCAAAGATGACCTCTTCATTTTTCAATTATCCTCTAAAGAAATGGCAAGGAAGATCATGGATATAAGGCCTTGGCATATAAAAGGTAATCCTATCTTTATAAGAAAATGGGAGATTGGTTTTAAACTTGATAGATCAAAACTCAAAACTATTCCGAGATGGGTTAACTTCCATCGAATAGCTCTAGAATACTAGTCCTTCAACTAGTTGAACTATTTAGCTAGTTACCTGGGGAATCTTATACCAGTGGATGATAATAATGCCAACATTAAAAGGTTGATATGCTAGAGTGTGCATAGAAGTTGAAACTAAAAACATGATCCTCAAAAACATTTCTATTGTGAAGTTTAATGCTGATGGAAACCTAGTTGAGGACATGATGAAACTGTCATACCCCAGGAAAGCTAACCAGAAGGATACCAGTCATGTCTAGATCCCCAAGAGGAGTGAAGCTGAGGCTCCAAGTACTGATGGGAAGTATAATGAAGAAAGGAATAAGGAATACCCTACAAGCACTTCAGGAAGCATTCAATAAGTTGAAATATGAATTAACCAATCCCCCGTCTCAAATACAGGATGTAAGGAGCAATAAGTGAAAGTTCCCAACATACCAAGAGAGAAAAGTCAGGAAGCTCCTAAAGAGAAAGAGATACCTAGAAAGGAGAAAGCAATTACCAATTCAAAACCAAATTGCAATGAGGAACAATTGGTAATGATTACAAATGCTAAAGTTGAAGTGAATACTACAACAAGGAATCAGAAAGAAGAATGGTAAGATCCAAGTTCCAGTAATCGTAAATTAAGGAGAAGGACCAAGTCTAGAAACTTTTGATGGCTTGCATAATATGAAACGTACATAAACTTAATTTTCCAAACAAACATCTAGCTCTAAAGGATTGCTTGATAGTTAGATAACCTTGATTAACATATTTCGTGAGTTAGTCAATTATGTAATAACCGTAAATACACGACATAGCTATAACTAGTACCGGCAATTACAGTTCAATCCTACAAAGAGTATGAATACTAATAATTACCCTTCCCCTATTATCTAACTTAAGGATTGTTATATATTTTTAATAAAAGAAAATAAAAACTAAAAATTTAAAGAAATAGGAAATGATAATTAATGCAAAGACAATGGAATTCACTTTAAAAAGTATCGTTATCAAAATTTAGTATCTAGGTTCAAATCCCTTTAAACCCTTAACAGATTTGATCTTTTATCATGCAATTGCTTTGTTGATGTATTGGATCATAGAGACTCCCGTGGTATGTTAATAGCTGACCTTGAGTCTATTAACAACTAATACTAAGGTATCTAACTAAATTACTCATATTAAATCTTATAGGATTATATTACCGATTTATGAGTCCCTCTATTAGGTTTGACCCTAATCTAGAAGTTTTATGTCATCCTATCTCTAAGGTTGCAATCAACTCCTTCTAGTTACGGTAGATCTATTAACACTAGAATTTCTCAATCTTTACGTATGAAATCAAATTATGATATAATATTCTCAAGTTATTAGTGCAACACCCACTCTCGCAAGACATATACTTGACATCCAAGGTGATATTCGAGTACGTATCCCGCAAGGGTGGCATGCTAGAATAGTCATTTAGTCAAAATTCATTACAAAATTTTTATTTCTTTAAAACAATGTACACATATGCGAAAATCATTAATCAAATCGGGCGCACTTTATTTAAAAACATTTCCATTCGCAAGTGTTACAAATATTACAAACATTAGAATTCAACAGCCATTTGGGCCCATTTCAGATACAAAACACTTACAATCATAATGTCATTTCATTACCAAATTATTCATATACACTTTGTACAATTCTTGCAGTACATAATTCGAAAACAAAATCACTGAAGACATATGCAGGAGCAAACTGATCCCAACTCTTAATCCATATCTGATCTCAATGGCTATACTCCACTTAGCCTAACTGAACAATTCCTCTGAATATGAAAAATATTGTAAATTTTGGGTGAGTTTTTGCAAACTCAGTGAGTGACCATCCTCGATGGCCCACTCAATCACATAATACACCATATCATATTTTTACATAATTTACATCACTTCATTTAATATATAGAATCACATTCAGAGCAGTCAAATTGATCATTTTAACCATTTAAAAATACACATATCGCTTATAATGCAATGCACATGAGACTCACTTTCATTTATTACTTTGTTGTGACTGAATGCCTTTCACATACAGATACAAAGACTAGCCCATTAGGCTCAGTCAGAACAGAAATCATGGAGCAAAGCTTTACGTGTAAAACTCACAGAGCAAAGCTCTATGTGCAGAATACTGAGCTGAAAGCTTTATCAAACTGGCTACTCTAATCACAACTGTCTTTATGTTTCATTCATTCATATAATGGAATGCATCACATTCACATATTTTCAATCAGTCACTTATTTCCATTTTGTACATGTCTTCAGACCTTAGTCCGGCATTCAATATTTAAGTTGAGAATCACTTATTTATTTCATATTCTTATTCACATTCAGAACACATTTATCATCGGACCATGGTTCGACATTTAACAAAGCTAAGTATCACACATTTCTTCGGGTTCACAAACAAGGAACACTTCTAATAATTTTCACATGCATCACATGCCTTGGACATATATTGTCCGGAATCAACACATTCACACCAGTTTTATCATTAATAATTCAATACCGAAATTTAAAACAAAACAAACACTTAAAATAAGACCATCTAAGTCGACTCGTAGTATACTCCAAATAGCTATTGCCTTGATGTCTCGATAATGTTTGGACGCTATCGTTCAATGTGCTCCTTTATAACATTTAACACATACACATATCATTAATTTGCACAATTGTGAAGTCATTTATGCTTATTCATAGATATTGAATATGTACAATGCATGTTTATGACAATTTTGGGTTCCTTATCATTATTCTTGTCACAAAACTTATTCACATATCAATACTCAATTGATCAATCTAGATTTGTCCAACAACATACTTTCGGGTCTACTTTCCATGGTTATTCTCACCGGGAAAGCAAAGTAATTTGATAATACTTCCTTCTAGAAAATTATTATCTATTATCTATTGCCTTAAGCTTCTAATGATAGCAAGATCATTCAATTTGATTCAGTATTCCAAAAGTTATACTCAATTTACTTTGGACTATTCTTTGAACTATAACTGTACTTTATATTCAACTCCAAGTCAGATTTTGTAATTCTTAATGACAAAATTAAATTTTGATCTCTTCAGACAATTTATATCCATATGTCTGCAGTTAAATTAAATCAATAATCATTCCATTTGGATGCCTACTAGTCAAAATATAGTCAAAATACCGAAGTATGTTTAGTGAAATCATCTCAGTTATCATATTCCAGTACTCCTCAACATTTTCATCTTAAATTCAACAATCAATCCATTCCAGATGAATATAATTTTTAGTGGAGATAAAGAACAATATGTTATGAGTCTATTGGTTTAAGAATCAAGTCATTTGGATATCAGGTGAAGAAGTTATAGCAAATTGAATGACAGATGTTCAAAAATAATCTTTCTTTAGAAAACTCGAAAATCACGATCGTGCACAGTCACGGTCGTGCGCCTGCATGATTGCGACCCGCAAATTTATTAGTGAAGTCGCGATCGTGCTTTCTTCTCTTCTTCACCGAACAACTTCTTCTTATCTCCTTCTTTCTTTCATTATTTTCCATATTTTCCCACTCCTAACTCATTTATTCTGCATTTCTATATCTTATACAATCTCTAAACAAATCAGATTCAAACTTACACTTCAAACATCAAAAATATGAAACTTCATATATACTTCCTCTCTCTACAGTAGATTTTTATTCTCACTTCAATCTTGTTCAATTAATACAAATGACACTCAAACCAATTCTTCTAACTTCATTTTAGCTCAATAACACAAAACAAATAAAAAATCCAAAGTTCACACTTAAACATAAAAAATTCGATTCTCATACATGCAAATTCCATTTTTTGTATTTTGTTTCTCTTTCTACTTTCATCTGATGCATTTTTTCATTTTTCCACACTTTCATTTCATCAAAAAACTTATCATTTTATCAAATCTATGTATCACGACCTTACCCAATTCTCATTCCTTATCATCAAACTCATTTAAATTCATTTCTACCAATACTCAACAGATTCATGCATGTACAGTGATAAACAAACCTTATGCGTATTTCACAGTACAAAATAAAGTACATATAGATATTCATCGATTTTTCATTATTATGTATCATTTTCATTTTACTCCAATTGTCACAAGTATTTTCATCTAATACATGCATTATCAAAATACCATTTCTAATATCACAATGCTTAAAACTCAACTTACTTGAGTTAGCTAAATTGCAAGCAAATCAGATTTCGGTGAATGGATGAACATTGAGATTTTAACAGAAATCAAACTCTCTCTCTCTCAATGAACTGAAATTCTTACTTGATGTAATATTCAATAACCAATTTCACAACATAAACAACTTGGAGTTTTCGGTGTGGATGAAGAACAACACAAGTGAAAAACACGCAAGCTGCAGACATTTCCTTACTAAATACATAATTGTGTGTATTACACTCTCACTACCACATGTCACCATGCATTTAAGCCATTTGTCAATATTTAATCAGTTCACATACCACACTAAAATTGGTCCAATTTCAACATTTTTTCCTATTCTAAAATACTCCAAATTTTAAAAAATTCACAAAAAATTCCAAAACACCCTAAATATACCAAAATTGACAAATCACAATCTAATCGCATTAATAAGTTAATTATATCCGGAAATGTCAATGAATGCATGCACAATCATTTTAATGTGCAAAAATGTGCATATCATATTTAGCTTAAGCATGATATGCATTTTTCTAATTTCTCAGTAATTTCTAGTAATATACTATTATAGCCTTGACATGGATAACGAGATGTTACAATTCTCCCCTCCTAAAAGAAAATTTCGTCCTCGAAATTCTCATCTAAATGGTCAAATAGGTAGGGGTACTGATTTCTCATATGCTCCTCTATCTCCTATGTGGCTTCCTCATTCGAATGATTCTTTCAAAGGACTTTCATTAATGGGATCACTCGGTTCCTCGGTTGTTTATTATGACAACCAATTATTTAGCTGGTTCTTCAATATAACTCATATTACTAGAGGCTTCAATCACATGAGTTGGTATCACATGCAAAGTTGACCCGAAAGCATGTTGTTAGAAAAATCTGAATTGATTAATTGGATTACAAAATTAGTTTCGCATTGTTTTTTTGTGGTCCAAACCCTAAGTACAAATGATATTTATGAGGGTTTTGATATATGAATGATATGGTGATAGGAATCACAATAAGATATCTGGGATTGTCATTGAACATGCATTGTGTATAATTTGTGTACATAGATGTGCATAAAGGAATACTTATACATTTGTGCAAAAGTGTGATATATGTAAATGTGTTTTGTATGATATAGAGGAGCACATTGGACACCAGTCAGATATTGTCGAACCATCCAAGCAATAGCATTTTAGAGCGTATTGTGAGTCAACCTAGATGAATTTTTCGTAGGATTGATTGAATATGTTTAACTTCCAAATATTAACTGTTTGTGATTTTTTAATGAATTCCGAACTTAAAGTCTGAGGAGTTTAATCTTTGATAATGTATTGGAAGTGTTTTGATTGCTTTGACAATTATGAATGATATTTAAATGCTCAACGAAAGTTGAATGCCAGACTTAGGTCCGATGATTATAAGATTCTGATTGTGCATCATATGTGACTGTTATACATGGCATATTCTGTATTTGATGCATTTCATAAAATACATGCTCAGATAAAGGCATTGGGATCAGAGTAGCCAGTTTGATAGAGCTGTAAGCTCAGTAGTCTGCACGTAGAGTTTTGCTCCGTGAATTATGTTTTGGCTGAGTTTAATGGGCTAATATCTATATATGTATGTGAAAGACACTCGGTCATAATAATAATAATGAATCTGGAGTCTCATATGCATCTATATTTGTATATATTTGTTCTAATTCGTGATGATTACATGATGTGCCATGATAATGTGAGTATTTGAATTATTCATGATCTGAATGAATATATGTGAAATATGTGATTTGTGTATTTGATCTGGGTGAAATCATCAATGATGGTTCACTCATTGAGTTCGCAAAACTAAAAAAAATTGCAACGTGACTTTTCAAATATGAGACAAGAGACCTAGTTTCTTAAACTGGATTAGAGGAACATTTTGGACTAAGTTATGGCTCAGAGGTCTGTCAGCTAATATCAGAAGAGTTGTAACTTGTATTTTTATAGTTTTTTATCATATAGAACTTGTATAAGGATTGTAAGCTTTTGTCAATGAATGCAAGGAATGCTTTTAAATTTGGTGACTTTTAATTATATTAGATGATGCCATGAGTAAGTTGGATATGTGATTACTCTAACATACCATTATCATAGGATATGTATTGCATATCCTTTGGATGTTCGGGTATATACTCTATGGTAATGGGATGTTGCAATTAGAACATAAATTAGACGCGTAATCAGATCATAATATATCAAACAATCAACTGCATTAATAAAATAATCAAATCATATCAAAGTATTAACATAAGGTTCATCTAACCTAAATACTAACTGGACGTTTAGTTACATATCATCAAATACACAAGAGTGCATTTAGAATGAGATATGGGCACTTCGAGTTTTTGGTGATGCCATTTGGGCTGACTAATGCCCCAGTAGCTTTTATGGCCTTAATGAATAAGGTATTTTACCCTTATTTAGATCATTTTGTGATTATGTTTATTGATGACATTTTGGTGTATTCGAAGTGTAGGAAAGATCATTCTGAACATTTGAGATTGCTTCTACAGATAATGAGGGAGAAATAGTTGTATGTCAAATTCAGTAATTGTGAATTTTAGCTTGACCAAGTAGTGTTCTTGGGTCATTATCTGTAGAAGCAATCTCAGATGTTCATTGATCTTAGCCCCTTTGACAAAACTTCTGAAAAAGAATGTACCTTTCAGATAGAATGGTGATTGTCAAAGGAGTTTTGAGGAGTTAAAGCATCAGTTAATTACAACATCGGTATTGGTTATTCCATCTGAATCTAGAGGTTATGTTATGTACATTGATGCTTCACACTAGGGTTTAGGATGTGTAGTAATGCAGTATTGCAGAGTAATAGCATACGCATCGAGACAGTTGAGGTATCACGAGTTTAGTTACCCGGTATATGATTTAGAACTTGCTACTGTAGTATTTTCTTTGAAGATTTGGAGAAACTACTTATATGGTGAAACTTTTCAAGTATTTACTGATCATACAAGTTTAAAATATTTGTTAAGTTAGAAGGAGTTGAACATGAGACAGAGGAGATGGATAGAACTGTTGAAAGATTATGATTGTATAATTAAGTATTATCCTAGCAAAGCTAATGTGGTAGCTGATGCATTAATCACGAAGTCCAATAACAGTGTGGCTCAAGTACAGTTATCGATGTTACCTAGCCTAGTTCAATTGAGAGCATTGAATGTTCAATTAAATTTGAGGCAGAATGAAGCATTGATAGCTACATTGAAGTTGAGACCTACACTGCAAGAAAGAATTAGAAAGGCTCATAATAGAGATGCAGAATTGGTAAAGTTAAAAGTGAAGTTGGATTTTGAATTTAAATTAAGAGACAATGCATTGTAGTTAAAGCAAAGAATGTATGTGCCCCATGCTGATGATTTGAGGAAACAGATTCTGGAGGAAGCACATATAACAACCTATGCTACGTATCCTGCTATGACCAAGATGTGTAACACGTTGAAACAACATTTTTTGTAGCCAGGGATGAAAAGCTGTTATGTGGCTAAGTGTTTGACTTGTCAATAGATAAAAGCTGAGCATCAGGCTTCGGTTGGTATGTTACAGTCTTTGCCTATTTAGGAGTGGAAATGGGAGAGAATAGATTTTATTATGGATTTACCAAAAACTTCGAGGCAACATAATGCCATTTGGGTCATTTTTGATAGATTGACCAAATTGGCTTACTTCTTCCCAGTGAAAGAGAATAACTCACTAGATCAGTTAGCTCGGAGATATGTGAATGAGGTAATGAGATTACATAGAGTTCCAATATCTATTGTATCGGACAGGGATCCTAGATTAACCTCAAGATTTTGAGGTAGTCTACAGACAACATTGGGTACGAAGTTGAACTTCAGTACTGCATTTTATCCACAAAAAGATGGACAGAGTGAGAGAACGATTAAAACTATTAAGGATACTAAGGGCTTATGTATTGAAATTTCAAGGAGCATGGGATCAGTATGTGACTTTAATTGAATTTTCTTATAACTATCAGTATCACAGTAGCATTGGTATGGCACCATATGAGGCATTATATGGCAAGAAGTGTTGATCACCTTTATATTGGGATGAAAAGGGTCTAAGAATTATTGAAGGCCTAGAATTGATTCAGGATATTGTGGATAAAGTGAAATTGATCTGAAGTAGAATTAAAGTGGCACAAGATAGACAGAAGAGTTATACGAACCAACATAAGAGGGACATGGAATATCAAGTTGGAGATAAAATATTTCTGAGAGTATCGCCTTGGCGAAGAGTGCTGAGGTTCGGTAAAAAGGGCTAGTTAAGTCATAGATACATTGGTCCTTATAAGATCATTGAGAGAGTTGGACCATTGGCTTATAAGTTAGCCTTACCAGATGAGATGTCTTAGATTCACAATGTATTCCATGTTAGTATGCTTAGGAAATATCAATCTGATCCTACTTATGTTTTACCAGTTCAGAAAGTTGAAATTGTAAGTAATTTGAGTTATGTTGAAGAATCGATAAAGATAATTGGCTATCAAAATAAACAACTGAGGAACTGAGTGATTCCATTGGTGAAAGTCCTTTGGAAGAATCATTTGAGTGAGGAAGCCACATGGGAAACAGAGGAGCACATGAGAAATTAGTACCCCTACCTATTTGACCAATCAAGTAAGAATTTCGAGGACAAAATTTCTTAAAGGGGGGAGAATTGTAACATCCTGTTTTCCAGAACATGCTTAGGGTTTCACCCTAGATTAAGTATTGCATATACATGCATAACACTAGCATTCATAAACAAATTTATGTTTGAACACATGTCAAAGATATCATATGCACTCAATTGACTTATTCTGGGGTATGAAATACGTTAAGTGATCATGATGTGAATTAGGATTTGGTATGTCATGAATTTTGGTATTTCGGATTTCAATTAGTAAATTGGAATTAAATGTTATGGATTGGGAAATTGACGGATTAAAATGTACATTTAGACTAGGACAAATGCTAAGTGGTAGCATAAATTGATACATGAAAAATTTGGATGATTGAGCCTATAATTGAGTGACATTTGTCATAGTGAAATTGGTGACAAATGGACTAGTAAGTAAATGACAATTGGATCAATTAGTATGTGACAAATGGACCAATTATTGTGTGACATGTGGACTATTTGTAATGAGACATATGGCCTGGTTAATTGATGACATATGGCAGCATCTTGATGAGACAAATGTAATACATACTTTAAGATAAATGTCTTTGTAAGTTAGTGACACCTAGCATATGAGGTAACAAGTTTCTACAACTGAGTTTCTGCTTCCTTTCTTGTTTCCTTCACCAACTATTCTCTAAAATTTGCTTGAACCCTAGCCAATTTGTTGCATGAAACCTATACATATATCCTTTACCAAATTGCCAAAAAAACTAGCTGAATGTGATTATAAGTTTGTGTTGATTTTTGCTTGCTTGGGAGGACTAGTATAATATGGAGTTTTGAGCTGAATTGGAAGCCTAATAGTTAAGTAACAATTTGAGTTTTATGGCATGTCAAATGATATAAGAATAATGCTTGAATTGGACTGAAATGCATGTAATATTGGTGAAGAAGAATTGTTGGAATATGTTAGCTGTAGTGTTTTTACTAAACATGCATCGGTGTTTTGGCTATAACTTGATCTGTAGACATCCAAATGGGATTATTTTAAGTTTAGATTAAAATAGAGACATATGACTATTTTTCATGAGGGAATCGAATTTTAATTCTATCTCTAAGAGTTTCAAATTTTGACTTGAAGTTGGGTTTTTGAATTCTGTCGCAGTTTGGGAATAGTCTATAGTATTGTAGGTATAACTTGTAAAATAGTGAACCAATTTGTATGAACTTTAGTTCATTAGAAACTTAAGACATATGGGAACATTTGTTTAGAGAATGTATTGCCTAATTACATCATTTTCCTTGTCAAAATAGCCATGAAAAATTGTCCTGAAATATTGTTTTGAGAAAAACTAAAATGATGCTTGAATAAATGTGTACGATCGTGACAGAAAGGGAACATTAGAGGGTTGTACAATCGTGACAGTGAAGGGGCACTGCTATTTGACAACTTTGAACACTCTTCACTCTTTTGACCATAACTTCTTCTCCGGACTTCCGATTGACTTGAAATTTGAACCACAAACTCCTCACACATTGTCCTTCGTCTCCACCAAATTTTATTGTCATCTAAATTCATTAGGAAAGGATTGGTAATAATTGATTGATGATGTTATAATAATCAAGTGTATTGATCTATAAACCTTAGTGCATGATTAAATGATGAACTTAGAATGAATTTGTAAATTAAATGAGTTTTGAAGTATGAATGATCGTGAGATGTGAATAAAGGAAACATACTCGGAATAGTCATTAAGCATGCATTGAACATGACATATGTATATATGTACACAAATGAATAAGTATTTGATGAATCAACTTTGTAATGTGAATTATGTTTGAATTGTATGATTTTAGATGCTCAAGTTAGACGCCATTTAGACATTACCGAACCATCCAGGCAATAACAAAAATTGGAGCGTACTACGAGTCAACGTAGATGATCTTCCTAGGATTGACTTATTTTGTTTAACTTCCAATTATTGAACTGTTTGTGATTTGTTTGTAAATTCCATACTTTAATGGTCCGAGGAGTTTGATATTCGGGAATGAATTGGAAGTGTTCTGTTTGCATTTAAATTCTAAATGATATCTGTATACTTAACGAAAGTTGAATGCCAGACTTAGGTTCGATTAATATGAGATTCTGTCTGTGCATTATAAGTGAATGATATACATGGCATATTCTGTTATTTGATACATTTCATAAAATGCATGTTCAGATAAAGGCGTTGTGATCAGAGCAGCCAGTCTAAAAGAGCTTTAAGCTCAGAATTCTGTATATAGAGCTTTGCTCCGTGATTTCTGTATCTGAATGAGCCCAATAGGCAGATATCTGTATCTGTACCTGAAAGGTACTCAGTCACAATAAATAATAATGAATTTGGAATCTCATCTAAGTCTGCATTTGTATACTTATGATTATGACATATATGATCATGAAATCTTTTATGAAATTGTGATGATAAAGTGATATGCCAAGATAATGTGATTGATTGGGTTATTCATGTTTTAAATGAATTGTTATGAAATTAGTTGGTTGTGTGATATTTGTGTATTTGACCTGAGTGAGATCATTAACGATGGTTTATTCATTGAGTTCGCAAAACTCATCAAAAATTACAATGTGACTTTTCAAGTACGAGACAAAAGACTTAATTTCTAAGATTTTTTAGAGGCACGTTTTGGATTAAGATATGGTTTAAATGTCTGTCAGCTAACGTTAAAAGAATTATAGATTGTATTTTGTAGTTTCTTTGTCATATAGAACTTTTGTATAAGGGATTGTAAATACTTATTTTAATGAGTATAATGTAAACTTTTGTCAATGAATGAAATAAAATGTTGATGTTTTAAGTATTGTATATTCTTTATGATGTCATTTAAGAGATTATGTTTGCTCTAACGTACTATTGTCATAAGATATATACTTAAATGTCTTCTGAATGTTCAGATATATACTCTATAGTAGTGAGATGTTACAATTACATATATTTAAAAACATTAAATTAATAAATAATAATTATGAATAATCACTACTTACCAACTACCTAATCAAATCCTTAAGACTTACATCGAGATTAACCTTTAGCATTATCACTTATTTAATTACAAGCTAAGCCTCCAGAATTATCATGAAAATAATGATAACAAATTATTAAAGAGTTGGTGAAAAAGGCCTTCCGAGTTTTGCTGCTGATTCTTAACTTCTAAGAACTAAATTTTTGATCGTCGTAATAACAAATTATTAAAAGAGCTGATCAAACCGGCTTTCAGCTCTTCTCGTTCTGCTGTTGGACCACTCATGATAGATTGTTGCAAGGACGTAAGTACTACGTCAAGCATGCTTGAACAGCTTCATGCTAAGCCAGTGGAAATATACAGCAATGAATGTGATTGGAAGTGTCAAGGGCACTAAAAAGCAGTAATACCTGATATTCAAGAGAGGCGGCGACATCAGCAAACTAGACAAAAA
>JANKYE010000010.1:4733878-4750241 GCA_032467995.1 Erythroxylum dillonii
CATAAATTCGTTGTAGTTTTTTTAATTTTTAAAACGCCGCAACACAACAAAAGGAACCAAACATGATTTAATATATGGTTTCCTTTTTAATAAAAACCACAACTAAAAATAAAAAAATAAAATGAAAACAAACGGGCCCTAAAATTAAAAATCATAAAAAAAAAGCGAAAGTGAAAATAAGTGAAACATCAATTATAATTATGAAATCAACTTACCTATCCTTCTTTCATTTATTTAAGAGTATGAATTATTATTTAAAAATCTAGATAATCTTAATTAATAAGGAATTACGCACAATATTTAAAAGGAAGGATTATTAGAAAGTGAAAAACTAATTCTTCATAAGTATGGCAACTTTTGAAGCTAAGAAATCGTTTACTTTCAGACATTAAAAACAAAAAGCAAAAAATGGAAATGAGAATATCAGTCCAAATTGATTTAATGTAAGTTAAGGACAAGGTTCCCAATTATAAGTCAGAGTTGGTGTCACCAATACTCTCAAGTAAATCACCTTGCACAAGCTTCCAAGGGTTATATAGTTCTTGTACGTAGGAAAATGAGAAATCATTGTCAAGCAAATATTATCAGTGGAGAACTTTATAATAGACAAAAGTTAACATTTATCCTCAAAGACGATGTAAAAAAGAAACCTGTCAAGATCGTGATTTGTCATGCTCAACAAATTATGAATCCAAAATGTCACGCTCAATAAATTAACCTGCAGAATAGACCAGGTTCCTCATGTTTAGCCTTAGAGATTCATTTGAAAGAATATCATACAAAGCGCTAGTCATTCCTCGTAGATGTTTAAATGCATTATTACTACTACTTTTTTAATTCGAAAAAGTTTACATTCGAATCCTTTGTCGATCACATATGCTAAATGCAACGACCACGTGCTTGATATTAGCATATTCACTAATTACAAAAGATAAATGTTGGTCTCACATTTCAAATAATTATATATATAAATGTTGAGGTGGTTCAGTCACACTAGGGTCAGTCCTACTAGATTTTAGATGAGAAAAAAACATGGAAGACCTATTTAACAATATCGATGTCACAATCTCATCAGAATCTATTTGGTTCTATTGCTCCATATAATGGATCTCTATCCAAAATTATTTTACGAATCCTCCGAGTCACTCTTATGAGTGTGACCCATTAGGTTCTCGATTATATTAGCCACTTGGATTAACACTTAATCCAAACAATTCATGAGTGACATCTAATAACACATCATAACCTCTAATTGGCCGGAAAATAAGTAGTTTGATGAATGAACCCATGTTTGTCACGAACCATCTCACAAACCCTCCTATAGATAATTGCTGTGAAATTCGTCATTTCACCATGTTGTACCTTACTTGGTTATAAGTATGGGCAAAGTGTCAACTCTCACTAGGCTAACTACATCAAATCTAGCCCAAGTGATATCGGTTCTTGTCTTGAGAGTCATTACTTTATATGTCGATGAAGACATTCTTTATGACATATGTACTCTGGTTAGATATTTCCAAGTAATGACCCCAACAAGAGGTCGTGGGTATCATCTTTTGCTATCACAGAAAATGGTAAATCCTCTGTTGGCTACTCAATTACCTTTAAATACCTCAAGTTGTACCCAATCACCACCCATGAGCAATCTCTGCAAGGCAACAAGGAATAGAGTCAAAGCACAGAATCAATATCCAAAATATCCTTGAGTACTTCAAGTCAAAGGATACTTACACCATTGCTATGATGAGAATATCGCTAACATTAGAATAAAACATCTATATGATGATCTCATGTAGGTCATTTAATGTACTTGTTACCTCTAGTAAGCATCCACATCTCAACTCTAAATATCTCATATTTACAGTTTCTAAGATCCACTACTTGATCAAATCAAGGAGTTTGATATGTGCTAGTCTATCCGGATTAACGATGTTCAGTTTCATTAATCCTATGACTAGGGATAGTTTAGATACTGACATAATTGAACATGATAGGAATCTCAGTAGTATGATCACATCATGATTTTCTTCATGTTATGTCATATATCATGGACTTTATTAATTTGCTTATAAATTAATATCAATTCATAAATAATGAACACCAGATTAATGAAATATACTTTTCTTTTTTATTGAAAATAAAGTCTGTATACAACTTTGTACAAAATGTGCTAAAGGAGATTACTTTTAGGGCACTACTTTAACAGATATTAGCATATTCAAGAAGTACAAAAGATAAATGTAGGTCTTACATTTCAAATAATTCAACAACATGAAAAATAAGAACTGCTATAAAAGGGGTAGTTGTTAAGTAAATGCTACTTGAATCCGAATGAAGTAAAGAAAAGAATCCCAAAGCAATGTTGTCGATAGTAACTTAAATGAGGTTATGGAAATGGCACCTTGCACATAGGGGGTATTATGTCTAATTTTGTTGAATTTTACTTGCCTTCATTTTGGTTACAAATTCTTGTGTTTTTAATCCAAATTTGTGTTGAATTGAGTAAAGACGGTGTAAATATTACATGAAAGTTAATTGTATTATCTTATAAATGTTGCATGGAAATAGAAGAATTTTGCATGAAAATAGGTGTGACATATTAATTACATGGTTACGACCTATGACCATGTAACTCACAAGTGTGACAATGGATCACACTTATGACCATAGCTGCACGTGGTTGATAATGAGTCACACACATGACTGCTATACTTACCCCCGTGACAAGTTTTTCCATTACATTCATCTAATTATTATGTGGCATCTACAAGTTGAAGGCTCGAAAACCTAAACCTAAAAGCAGACTATAAATAGAAGGAATATAGGATAGTAGTGAGAGAATTGTTCTTCACATCCGAGATGCACTGGGACATTCAGGGACATAAAAATAGATAGAGAAAAAGAAGGCAGAAAAGAGAGGAGATAAAGCAAAGACCAGTTAGGTGAGGTGAAGAAGAAGAACAACAAAGAGTGGAAACAACTTGAGCATCCGATCATCTAGGTGAGAACCAAGTAAGAGTAAAAGGCGAGAGCCAATGCAGAGAGCTTGAGAGTGCAGGAGACCACTGCAACTCCCTCATCTGATCTTTGTTTGCTTGCTTTGCTCTTCATTTTGCGTTCTTTCTTTGTGTATTACCTTTCTCTTGATAACTAAACTTACTACCTTGTTAGTTAACCGACTAATACTTTGTAGCTTTTGATAGTTCATTTGGTTATTTACTTGGTTTGTTTCTTTAATACTTCTCTTATACTAATAAAGATGAGATTGAAGTATATGAAGATGAAGAATCTTGTTTTTTGCATGGTGGGCTAATCTCTTTTTCTTGAAGATTAATGTAGCTATTTTAGTCAAATATGCATGATTGAGGGACTATGTTGTTGTCTTATGTTTGCTATAGTTTCTAAAATGAATCTATATAATAGCATGACCAAACATTGCATCATTTTGGTATTAAACGAAGGATCAAGAAAAGAAGTTTAATATGAAAGGAGGAACTATAAACACTTAGGTTGAGAATTAGAAATATATAAGTGGCAATTATTAGTTGGGTTTAAGAATTAATTTGGATGATAAACTTGTCGAATACAAAAGTTAGATTAGTATGTTATTTAAGTTGATTTTAGATACTAATTGGTAATTTTGGTAAGACAATTATCCAATCATTTTCCCAAAGTCATGCATAGAAGATTAAATTAGTGAAATTAATTCTCAAGAGTTTCCTAATTCGATTAATCTATTCGTTTTTGCTTCCTATTAAATTAGTTTACTTCTCATATTAATTTTTTTGATTTTCTTTAAAGCCTTCAATCAACAAATCTGGACATAATGTTTAGGATCACATTTGTTTTATTTTTGTTCAAAATTAATTTAAGTGAACCATTTTCAACCCCGTAGGAGACAACCCTAGGTAATCAATTATAACTACCTCGTATATTTGTGAGTAGGATAGCCTAGGTATTTTTAGAACTTATTTCGGGCACAATAGGGGGCCAACCTATGTTTATTCAAAAGTGGAAACCAAGTATATAATTTAATAAAGAATGTGTTGAAGTCTTCCTATATGGGTTAATTTTCATAGCTTTCCTCTTAAATTATAAACTATTGAAGGGTTAAATATTTTAATTGGCTCCTTGAGTAAGCCTTTATGTATGGATGCTCAAACATCTAATATGGAGAGAAATGGATATGATTAGATTTATGTGGAGATCAAGAGAAATGTTAACCTGCTAGAATCTTTGTCAATTATGAAGCTTGGTGAATCAGGCAACTTGGTGAAATTTGAAACTAAGGTGTCCTATCCTTAAAAGCCTCATAATACATCTAAAAAGTGGATACTAATAAGAAGAAACTATAAAGCTGGTTGGCAGGAGGAGATATTGCAGTTGAATCTAATTTAGTAGATATTGAAAGGATTGAAGATTCTCTACAGGTGGCTAATGAGAAGCATATGCTCACTGAAATCTAGAGTAATTAAACTGAAGTTAATATAGATGGTGATGAAGGGAGGACTAATTTAGTTTCTGAAAGCCTAATTTAGAACTAGACAGTTGGCAATCAAGATTTAGAAAATAATGCATTGGATTCTCAACTTGTTGTAGTTCTAAAAGGTGTAAATAATTTGCTGGAGAAACAGCCAGATGATACAAGCAATAATAATCTAATCTTGTTACAGGAAGAGAATACTACTACTAATGGGGGTGTAGATACTTCTCAAGTGACTTTCACTAACTCCAAAAGAAAATCAGCCAGGAGAAAAGCAAAAAAAAAAAAGAAAAAAGAAAAAAGAAGGGTATCCCCTTAGATGACAATATTGGTGTGGAATACAAGAGGATTAAATGACCCTCTTAAACAGTACATGGTGAAGGTGATGGTAATTGATAAGAAACCTATTTTAGTAGGCTTTCTAGAGACTAAAATAAAAACCCTACTTATTCAGTCTGGACTATCATTTTTAAGGATTCAATGGAAGACAATTACCAATCATTCATACCATTATAACATTTATATTATCTTCCTATACAAATTATATTTCATTGTGGTAATAACTAACAAACTCAGTGATCAGTTCTTACATCTTTATTGTTAGATGAGAGACAATTCTCCTCCCTTTGAGGTAACTCTTATAAATGCTTAAAAAATTTCATTATAGAGGGAGAAATTAAGGATTGTTTTACAACTTATTCACTCAATTATGCAAAATTTTTGGTTAGCAGTCTAAGATTTCAACTATTCCTTGAATTCCAGTGAAATATAAATTAGTGATATATACAAAATGGGCAACATGTAGATATGTTGGACCTAAGGGCAATAGGAAGATTGTTTACCTGGACTAATAAGCAGCAAGGAGTAATCGAAGAAAATAGAGAGAGCTACCAATCTTGGCTTTGCAAATTCCCACATTCCTACGCACACTTTGTAGATAATGTGCTTTCAGACCACTCTTTTATGGATATTCAAAAGATGACAAAACCTGTTAGATTTGGAGCTACATTTAAATTTTTCAATGGTGTCACACAGATGAAAGGTTTTAAAAATCATCAAAAGTTGTTAGAGGCAAGAAGTGCAAGGATACAAGGCTTTTCAATTGATGTAGAAACTTAAGCTTGTAAAAATTGCCTTCAAACAATTTGTCAAAGGGGAGAATCAAAGCCTTAATGACATTAAGCTTAAGTTGGTTGAAGCATAAGATGCCTGTTATAAGGATCCTTTTAATGTTGAGTTCAAGAATACTAAAACACAGAGATTGAAAGAATACCAAGAGGGGTTGGCATTTCATAATGCTACCTTAAGGCAAAAAGCTATACTAAATTGGCTAAGAGATGGGGATTTTAACTCTAAATTTTTTCATACTTCTCTTCTTTCCAGTAGGAACACAAATACAATATCTAAATTGAAGGATAATCGTGGGAATGTGATTTCAGAATAGCAAGATCTGAGCATATTAGTCAAGGAGTATTTTCAGCAACTAATGGGAACTTATAGCAGTCAGAATCAGGGCTTTAGTGTTAGAGATGTGTTTGATTTTTCCCCCAACTAGGCGCAACATAATATGATCATTTCTCCTTTTACTTCTCAAGAAGTCAAAGAACTGTTGTTTAGGTTTAATCCTTCCAAATCTCCTGTCTAGATGGCTTCACAACCATATTATTTCAAAAACCTAGGAAATCACTAGTGGCCTTTTCACTTTCTTAAGGAAGTGAACCATACATTCATTTGTCTTATCCCCAAGAAGAAAAACCCTTCCTCTATATCTAAATTTAGACTTATTTCCTATTGTACAACAGTTTATAAAGTAATTGTTAAACTTTTTGCTTTAAGGCTGAAAATAATGCTGACAAAAGTCATTAATGTGGCTTACGGGGCATTTCTACCTAAGAAAAATATTAGAGAAAATAGACTCATCCGAAAAGAGCTTCTAAGGGCATAAAAATCAGGTAAGAATATCAAAAGTTGTTTGTTGAAGATTGACTTTTTATGGCTTATTACACCATTAGTTGGAAGTATTTACAAGAATGCTTGGAAGTTATAGGTCTACCACTAAAATTTAGAACCTATATTTTACAATGCTTCCAATCCACTTCCTTCAGCATTTTGGTGAATGGTATTCTAACATTACCTTTTAGAAATGCTAAAAGAATTAGGCAAGGGGACCCCCTTTCTCTTTACCTCTTCACCTTAGCTATGGAAGGTGTTTCTAGACTGATTTCTAGACTTGTTAACTGTAATGGCATATTTCAGTATAATCACAAATGCAGATCCATTAAGCTATCCCATATGATTTATATTGATGACTTAATGCTTCTCAGCAGTACAAATGATCATTCAATCAGAATGTTGTTAAACATGTTGCAAGTTTTCTCTAATTATTCTGGACTTAAGGTGAATGTGGAGAAAAGTGGCTTATACCTTTCCTCGAATGTTAGAAACTAACAGTAGATTAGTAGCATGGTTGGTTTTGCATTGCATTCTCCTCTAGTGAAATATCTGGGGGTTCCAATTACTACCATAAAAATTTTTAGATATCATTCCTTTGATTGAGAAGCTCAAAGATGTAATTAATGCATGGTAAAATAAGTTCCTATGCATTACAACCAGATTGACTCTCACCAGTTCAGTACCGAATAATATACACATCCACTGATCTACACATATGGTTCTGCCTAAGAGAGTCATCAAGGAAATTGGTAGAGTGTTAAAAGCCTTCTTGTGGTTTGGGAAATAGAAAGTTATAAGTTGGTCAAAGTGAAATGGTGTGACATCACTATACCAAAGAGACAAAAGAGGACTAGGGATAATCCTAATTTCACAAATGCAAAAAGTTCTACTTTGTAAGAGGATTTGGAGACTCTTCATCAATAGGAAAGCTCTTTGGATCAAATGGGTAAGTGAATATCATTAGAAAGTTTAGAATTTTTGGCAACTGGATAACTCTAGGTACTTTTCATAGATATTCAACCATATGCTTAGTTTGAGAGACATGATCTATCCTTATATCAAACATCGGTTGGGAGATGGACAGAATATATAGTTCTAGTTTCATTATTGAACCAACTTCAGTCCACTCATCCTTAGAGCAAGCCTTGCTTAACTCAGAAATAGAATTCCTTTCGATGCTAGAGTCTACTCGCTTATCCAAAGAGGATCTTGGTTTGAAAATTTTAGAGGCTTTTCTTTGCTTGCAGATTATTTTCTAAGTATCCCTAAAGGGTTGAGGAAGGATAGTATCATGTGGACTCTATACTCCAGAGGTACTTTCAATAATAAATCCTACCTTAAAATGTTTATTAGTAATGCTGAAATTGTTCTTTGTTTTGAAACCATTTGGTAGCAATCTTTAAATTCAAAGCTACATTTTTCACTTGGCTAGTGATTAAAAACAGACTCAGAACCAAAGATAGATGTGACCTTATATGCGTCCTTTATAAGCAAATCAATGAGTGCAGAAATCATTTCTACTTTAAATGCAACTACATAAAAGTAATTTGGGGCAAAATTATGGTTATATTACAACAATCTGTGTACACATTTTAGTAGAGGGAGACATTGAATCCAATCACAAGGTGTACTAAGCATGGTCATTCAAATGGATTGCTTGTAAAGATAGCCTTTACTACTATCATTTATTCCGTTTGGAGGGAAAGGAACAAGAGAATATATAAAGGAGTTGAAGAGGGAAAACATAAGCTAGCTGACCATATTGTGAATTGGACTCGAGCAACCATCAATGCCAATCACAAACAAAGCTCAATTAGCCAAGCACTACGAAGGAACTAGATATTGTAATGCGATCAGTTGTGTTTATTTATTTTTAAATGTTACCTATGTTGTTTTATGGATAGATAATATGTCTCGTTGTAATGTTGTTAAGTAGCTTTAGCTAGTTTAATATAATTTCCTTTCATTTTAAAAAAAACTCTCAATACTGCAAGTATAAGGATCATATCTTATAGTATTAAAAGGCATCATTCCCATGAAGACTATAGACACCTAAACACTTTGAAAAGAACTTTGCCTAAGGCACTAAGAATTGATATGAATTAAAATAAATAGTTGAAAGTAAAATAACTAATAAAACAAAAAATATGTAATTAATAAGTAAGTTGCAAACGAATTTGAGGTTGATCAAAGTTGAAGACATAGGAACTATTATATCCTTTATTTCTTTCCCTTAAAATTGTTGACTCAATTTATGTTTGATCCAAGATCTCCTAAATTTTTTATTACTCTTTTAAGATCTAATTAAGTAACCCTAATTGAATTCAATATTTATATAGTTTTTATCTCTCAATTCAAAAAACTACTCATAACTTATTCAATTAGATCTAAAGCAATCCTATAGATAATTAATTCCCCAATTAAAATCTCTCTTTAATTGTTCATTAATCTGATAATTTTAGGTTTATTAAGTTACTAACCCTCGGTGCACATCTTAACACTAATGACTGATTCACTCTCTCAATTTATTATCAAGTATATGCATAACAATTATCACGAACATTCTAGGATCTTTATAGGATTTTTCTACTTAATTTGGTTCCAAGAATAGCCTTGAAACCTTAAAAATACAAAAAGACTCGTGAGCTGAAAAAGTTGATATTTGCTAGAATTGTTGTATGTCACGCTTGGCACGATTGTGCCAAATCCTCTCTGTCATGATCATGCCTTTTGGAATGATTGTGCCTTCCTTCCTACACCTATCATCTTCTTCATTCTTTAATTTCCTATTTTCCAACACTCACAAACACATCACACATCTCTTGAAGCATAAAATTAAGATCCAATTCTTGCTTTAAACCAATCAAATACTTAAAATACATGCAAGCACTAACAATAATGCAATTCTAATCATATACACATGATAATCATCTAAGAAATACTTGAAAAACACACTTAAACACCTAAAAAACATAATATAATCTACACCTTTAAGAGTGGTTTAGGAATTTGACCTATCCATCTAAGCAATTATGTTTTACTCTCAAAGAGGCGTTGGAGAATCCTAATAGATAATAAGACTCTTAAAGTTAAATGGGTTAATAAAGTTAAATGGGTTCGTCCCACTACCTAGGAAACTGTAGTTTTCAAAAAACTCAACCTCATGTAGACTCGTCCTGGACCATGGTTAACATCTTAAAGTTGAGAAATAAACATTGTAAGAACGTCAAATATATCATTGGCAATCGTAAAACCATTTGGATATGATATTACAACTAGTACAATCTTGGTCCTCTTTACCACCTCCTTTATGCTTTTCAACTAAGAAACATCATAAAATTGAATGAAAAAATATTTGAGATTATTTATGGTGATGAGTGGCTTATCAAGAAAAGGGGCTTTTATATAATCAAAGACAATCTTCCAAAAAACAACCCTAATTAGTAAAATAGGATACTATCTACTAGACCAGGCATTCCTTACATTTGTCAATAATAGATCAGCTTACCAAATGTTTAGAATCCCTACTTCTAAAGTAAGAAGATAATATGGTGTAATCAAATCCCTCTATAGCTCTCCCTTATAGTGTGGCTTGCCACCAACAACAAACATTTCGTACTTAACATGATTAAATGCTCTAGTCCTTATTCAATAGATTGCAACTTTGTAACAATAAAGATGAAACTAGAGATCACGTCTTCTTAAAGTGTGTTTTCTCCAAGGAGCTCTAGAATTTTATTCAACTGCTAAATAATCATTTCTACAACACATATATTTAGGATTTATGATCTCTTGGTCGTCTCAAAAATTGTTTAAAAATGATTATGATTTTCTCATCACTAAAATCTCTTTCCATGCTATCATCTATGCCTTGTGGAAGAACCTTTTACCATAACACGTTGGAATGGATTAGAGATACCATCATATCAAATGTGGATACCAACTCTAGATCCCATATAATGGATGCTTGATGGAGGCTAGGCTAATCCCTTACTCATGTAATCCTTACTATTGAATGTGCTAAGAAGACCTTTTGTGGCAATTTGACGGGGATTACTTAAGGCAGACTCCAAAGCCTTCTAGAACCTGCTGCCATTACTCTTCTTTTTTGCATTTCCAATTATACTTCCCCTTAACGGAAATGAATTCCCAATGCAATTTTCCTGCACAAACAGCTTACTTGTGAGCTTTTTTACTGAGGCAATGAAAGTTATTTTTTAACTAATATGACTCTTTATAAGCAAAAGTATATGCTTAGTACTTTTAATGTGTTATGTGGCTTAACTAGCCAAGTTTGTTGTTAGGATATGCTACACTGTATGTTCTTCCAATTGACATGTAAAAACTTCATGCCTCCTTTTTAAATCCTTTTTTGAGCTTTCTTATTAATATTATTTTTGAACTTTCAAAAAAACTTATTTTGAGAATAACATAATTAAACAATTAAAAGATACATATAAAGTTAGTAGGCTTAATGCTATAGTAATGATTGTAACAAAAAATATCAATATAAGCAGGGTCATTCGTAAGGTTTTATAGGTTCTAGGAAAAATAGAAAAAAGTTTTTTATGCGGGTCAAGAGTAACCCTTATTTTACCTCTTTTTATTCTTTACGAGAGTCAAAATAAGGTCTTATTTTACTTCATTTTACTCTTTATAAAAATTAAAAGTGAATTATATTTTATCACATTTTGTTCTTTATAAAAATAAAAAAATAACCCTATTTTATTCTTTATAAAAGTGTATCTTTTCGTATACTAGCCTGCTTTCCCCAAACTCAAGCCTGAATATAAGGTAAACCTCCTCTCGGGTGGGTCAAGCTCAATACGGATGACGCGTGCAAACGGCCTTTCTTCTCCGCCACAATTGGCGGCCTCCGAGACAGTTCAGGCAACTAACTAAGAGGTTTTAGCTAGAGTCTCGGCTAGTGCTATTCGGTGACTGTGAAGCTCTGGAGAGTGTATACAGGCCTCACACTAGCGCTAGCATAGAAGAGGATTCACTGTTTAGAAAGAGGTGAAATGTGATATAAATAGAACTATTCAGAAAATAAAAACGCAGGAGTAGTGTTAATTCAAATTGCAAGAGGAATACAGCCGAAAACTGTTGTACGGGTAGCTTATAAACTCCAACTTCATAAGTTGAATGAAATGGCATCTGTGGTGTTCTGCTTCTACATAGATAGTGTGATGGGGCTTGGCTTCAAGTCCTATCCCATCAATTGAAATCATTTCTGATCTCTCTTCTACAGATCACGGAACAACACCACATGAATCTTTTCCCTCTTTTTCCCTCCGTGTAACTATCTTCAACCTACCAAATGGCGGACGACGAACGGGAGCTTAGCCAGAAGCAAAAGAAAGAGATCGCCAAATGGTTCCTTCTCAATTCCCCCGCCGGTGAAATCCAATACGTCGCTAAAGGTATGGAACTTATTTGTTCTTCATAGTATGGTGTTTGATGAAGAATTCTGGTGAAATGGATTCTTCTTGCAGATTTGAAATCGATTTTAAATGACGAGAGAGCGTATGAGGAGGCGGCTTTAGAAGCATTCCCGCTCTACAATAAATCTCATTTGATTTGCCTCCAGTTTCCCGATAGAACTGCTGATGTACGACTCTCTCTGATCCCTTTTATTTTGATAAAACAATTGATAAATTATAGGGTTTAGTGCTCTAGAATCTTATAAATCTATCGCAGATGATGTCATTCCCATCTTCTTTCAATTTATGTTTGCAGGTGCTTTTAACGGCTTACAATCAACTTGATGAGAACAAGTTTCTTGATCCCAGGACCGCACAAGTTGCCACCGTCGACCATGTCAAACAAGTATATGAATAGCCTCTGTATTTTCAGTTTTTACATTACTGTTTCATTTATGCATCTCTATTTGCCATCCAGGCTGCTATAATGAGTCAATTATCTCTTTCTTGTTTTTTTTGTTACTTCTTTTGGTGTGATTCCCTGCTACTCTTCAAATACTCTCAGTGGGATTCATACTTTGGATTTGTTCTATGCGTTAATACATTTTTATCATCATCTTTTATATCACGATGTGCTAAATTGATTCAGGTTTGTACAAAGGTGAGACCAGCAGCTGATGAGGAACTTGCATCACCATTTATTGAGGAATACCGGTCTGTTTTTTTCTGCCTGATAATCCTTTTCCTTACTATCAAAAAGAAGTTCTTTGTTTCATGTCACAATTAGGCAAGGCATTGTTGTTGATCTGTAACACTTCTATGGTTTCTATTTTAACAATTGCCAAATCCCGCAATTTTTAATTTCTTCTTTCACAATTGGTTTTGCAGCGTTGAAAATATTTTGTCTTCCATTTGCTGCAACTGTAATTGAAATGTAGCATAGCTTAAGTTACTTGATTCTAAGCTATTTTTGTTGATGAATAGGAAATAAATTTCAAAGCCTGATTATGATCCCATGTTTAAAATCCCCCTGCAGTTGGGCTTTAGATTCAGAATTACTCAAATATGTTGATGAAGCTTATGCGAAAGGTGTTTGTTCAGTCTACTGTGTTAGTGGGAAGGATGTGGAGGGGCCAGGATCTGATTTCGAGCTTGTTGTGGTGATTTCTGCTGTTCGAAATAGCCCACAGAATTTCTGGTTTGAATTAGATTAATTTACAGTAAATTACCTTTTAATCTTTGTTTTCATGTCTTTATGTATTGCCTCAGTGCTCTGCCTTTTGAATGTGATACAGCAATGGCAGTTGGCGTTCAATATGGAACATTGAGTTTAAGGATGATACACAGATGCTGGAAATAAGAGGCAAACTACAGGTATTCTTTTGAAAGCATAAAGAAATATTTAAATTCATTAATCTGGTGGGGACAGGAATAGTACCGAGAGCCATTCAGTTCTTTGTTCCTTGCCTCCTGTTCTTGCAGGTCGTAGCTCACTACTTTGAGGAAGGAAATGTTCAGTTGGATGCAAATCATGATTGTAAAGATTCTACATTATTTCAGGTTACTGCATTTTTAATCTATCTTTTAGCTTGATTCCCTTCGGGTATTATACACAAAAAGTTCTGTTTTGGTTCCTTTGATGTAGTTAGGCCAGGGTTAATGCAATTAGTTCAAGTTAATTAGGTTGTAACACCGTAGATATTCAAGTTAATTAGGTTGTAACACTGTAGATATTATAATAATACAAGCTGCTAGAGTTGGCTATGTTGAAATTTCTCTATCTGCATGACTAATTTCATGCATCGTCACTATTTGTTCAGGCTGACTGCCCATGCTTATCATGTTATCAAATGTTGATGTGTACTTTCCACTGGTGTATTCTGTTACATATTCTAGACGCCATCTTATTCTAAGCTGTTGACATGTGAATAATTGCAGTTTCTGCTGCAATTTTCTTGATATAGAGATTGTACTAGAAATTAAATGAGGTAGATACTGAGGCTTTTTAACTTCACATTCTATTTTGACTGCCAACTTTGAATTCTGTCCGGTAATTGCATAAAGCAACTTAAAGAATCCTTCCAATTTAATGTGAGAAATAGATTGAGTTTATTTGACTTGTTTCAATTTGTGTATGATTTATCTGCTATCTTCTAATTCTACGTGGTTAAGTTCCTTTATGGGGAAAGAACGAATGATCTTTTCCTTTTGGTTCCAGGCTCCTGATGATACTGCAATTACCATTGTCAACATCATTCGTCACCATGAGGCGGAGTACCTGGCTTCTCTTGAGGTCTGATTTCTTTTTTCTCTATTGTTCAACGTTTAAATCCAAAGATTGTTTTTCCTGACAATTACATTTGCCAGGCATCCTATTCAAAATTGCCTGATTCCACTTTCAAGGTACTTATTCCTAGCCTTCGGTTGGCATTTGACTTGGTTCAAAAGTTCTTGTACAAATATATCTAAATGGTAATTGTATGGTTCAGGACCTTCGAAGGAAACTGCCGGTTACTCGCACCTTGTTCCCGTGGCATAACACGTTGCAATTCAGCCTGACAAGAGATATACAAAAAGAACTTGGAATTGGAAAGTAGTTTGATACGACCCAGTCATCAGGCCAAACCATACAGTTGAAGGCTAGACCATGTCAACTATTGCATGACGATATTGTTGCTGATTTTGCTAGTGGATTCCTATTTTTTTATGATTTGCTTCTCAGTTATACTTTGCTGGAGAAATCTTCTCAATAATGTTGGCCAGTAACATTATTTTCTGCTTTATCTTTTGCTTGTAAATGGCTATAAAAGCCTACTACAGCTTATGAAATGGGATATCATACAAACTATTTCACAAATCCTTCCTCCTCCGGATTCTTACCTTCTCTCTATCACTTTAGAAAAAAATACTTATCAATTGGTATCAGAGTCAGCTTAGCTCAAATGAATGCCCGTAACTAGAGTGAGACTGAGTTTTGCAACGAAGTGCATGAGGTATTGGGACGTCATGAGTCTAGCATTGACCAAATCCACCAAACCTTGCAAACTATCCTCACGGAAATACAATACATGAAAACCATCCAAGAGTCCCAACACCATCAAATACAAGTCCTCACTGCTTCCCACGGTGAAACTAACCCCTTTGCCCCACCAGAAACCACCACATCACAACAGCCACTCCACACTAATTCACCATAACATAACCGCAGTAACACCCCCTTCTTAGTAGGTTCCAATGACACTACCAATTCCTATTTTAACACAAATCACCATCACCTTAAACTCAATTTCTTCAAGTTCGATGGGGATGACCCACAAGGTTGGATATATAAGGCAGAGCAATACATCAAATTCAAAGAAGTAACAGAGACACAACGGGTGCAACTGGCCTCTTTTCACTTAGAAGGAATTGCCTTACAGTGGCTTCACTAGCTGAACAAATTTAAAGAACTCATGACTTAGGAGGAATTTTCCAAGGCCGTGCTACAACGATTTGGGCTCACTGATTATGATGACCCCTTTAAAGCATTAACCAGATTAAAAACAAACCACCACTGTGGCAACTTACCAAGAGGAGTTTGAGAAATTATCTCATAGAGTTGACGACTTAACTGAAAACTTTCTATTAGTCTGTTTTGTAGCAGGGTTGAAAGACGAAGTGAAGTTGGATGTTAGAATAAAGCAGCCAAGAATACTTGCCACGGTCATAGGGGTTGCTCGCCTGATTGAGGAACGTAATACACTACAAAAGAAATCAATATTAGCTAGCAGGGCAAATTGGACCACCAAGGGGGGCCAAACCACAGGAGTACTTGGACCTGCACCAGTTTCTAAAACCAGTGTAGCAGACACTAACGCCACCATGCCCACTCATTGAATAACTCCACAAGAAGCTAAAGAGAGGCGTGATAAAGGCCTTTGTTATTACTGTGACAAGAAATTCGTCCTTGGCCACCAATGTCGTTGTCCGCAATTATTTATGATAGAAAATGTGAAAGATGATGATATGGATTTGGAAGAAGGCTTACTCGATGAATAACAAAACAACAAGGGCCCAGGAAATCTCCTTTCACGCTATCTATGGTGTGGAGCATCCACAAACGCTGCGGCTATAGGGGAGGATTAAGGGGTGAGAAGTCACAATCTTAGTAGATGGTGGAAGCACCCACAACTTCATAGATCAATCCTTAGCCAAGAAACTCGGATTACCGATAACCGTAGACATAACAAAGAACAGATTGAATGTGTAGGGAAGTGTCATGCAATTATTGTGGACATACAAGGATTCAAAACGGAAGCCAACTTCTACATTCTACCAGTAACAGCTTGTGCAGTAGTTCTTTGTAGCACCCCACTCCCGCCGACCCGACCTCGACAGCAAGAGGGCTGTCCGAGCTCGTGCCAGTGAGAGCGGCGTGCTAGGATGGTCGGTCAGTCCCAATTTCCCTTTAACACTTAGACATCTCTCGGCGTAAAGGTCAGAGTTGCTCGGCAAGACATTTAGT
>JANKYE010000010.1:4761412-4789539 GCA_032467995.1 Erythroxylum dillonii
ATAATAATAATAAGGACATTTTGGTATTTTTGTTACTTATTCTTTTCTTATTTCAGGTTTATATTTTCAAACCAAACATTGGAATAGAAATTCTTTCTATATTCCATTATTTAAACCAAACAAAGTAATACTTATTATGTTTTATTCCTCGTCTTTTCTATTCCTAGTAATAACTATTCTATTCCCTATCTATTCTATTCCTTGAACCAAACAGGCCGTAAATATTTTGTATGATTAGTTATTCGCATGTTATTTTCAACCAAACGCAAGCTTAACAAATAAATCAGGAATACGGATGGAATAGAATAGCTTTTCTGTCAAAGCAAACAGGCCCTAAGTGCTTTATTCTCTTCCTTAAGCGTATCATATATAGCTTCATTTCCCTAATTACTGTTTACTTTTACTGCAGAATTCAAGAAAGGAAAAAATCTGTGACAGTGCTCTTGTGTGGCACTGGTGGCTGTGGCAAATCTACATTGTCTGCGTTGCTGGGTCTCTTTTGAGTTCAAATTGCTTTCCTTTTTCCTTTACTTGTCCCTTTTTGTTGTATTTGTTGGGAATTACAATGGTTATATCCACTGATTCTATTCGACATATGATGAGAAGTTTTGTAAATGAATATGTTCACAGAAACTTATGTACGTGCATAAACTTCCATAGATGTTGTTATGCTTTTAATGCTGAGTTCACAAAAGATTTAATGCTTATTATGCTTTTGTCTATGTCATTTTGGTTATGCTTTTATATTTTCTTATACTTGTTAAATTCATTGTTATATGCAGTGGGGATTTTGTTGTTGATAGAAAATGTCAATACCAAGTTAAGATATTCAAGGTGGGGATAAATTGAAAAAAAGGGTTAAAGCGGAGTGGAATGATAGAACTCCTGAAATTTTAATCAAAATTTTTGTGGAAGAGATATTAGCCAGAAATCGACCAAATGGTCACTTTAACAAGATTGGATGGAAAAATATAGTTTCAAAGTTTGCTCATGAAGTTAAAAAGAATTATGAATGCAAACAATTTAAGAATAAATGGGATGAATTAAAAAGGATTGGCAGCTTTGGACAAATTTAGTAGGTAATTTAGGACCATACAAAGGTGAGAGGTATCATCTTTTTTTATTTTCGACGTGCTGGTCTTCCAAAAGGGAAGAAAGACATATTCAATCATGCACATTCTTCTTTAAGATACACAATTAAAATAACATTTGGCGTTTGGAAAATAGGTGGAAAATTTAACATCAAATGCTAAGTTTTCCTTTTCCAAAGTAAGTTAAAATTGTAATTGCTTCAATGGTCATTCATAATTTTATAAGGTTAAATGCTCAAAAGGATAAAAAATTTTCTCCCTATGATGAAGATGATGAATTACTTCCTACAAATGAAGAAATCAATGGAAATGAAGACGTTGAAGAAAATCATTTAGATGAGCCACAAAATAACGAGATGAATGATGCGAGGGAACATATTGCAAATCTTCTTGTATTATAATAAAAAGCATAATTTATTATGTATTTAACTATTTACTCAACTTGAATATTTATTTTGAAATTATAATATTATTTAGCTTTTTTATATATTTTAATATATTTTTTTATTTTAGTTTATTTCCTACAAGAAAATGAGACATCTCTTTAAATAATTTTCTACAAGATGGAAGTGAATTTGTCAAACAATTGTAAAGTAAATGTAAACCCATTGTTTAACATACTTTGAATATTATTTATATGCATAAATAATTTTTATTACAAAATAAAGTATAGTTAAAATTAATAAAAGTGCTTTTTTATTTTTATGTTGCCAAACGGTCTACTGTATGAAGCTCTTTCAAAAAAGTTGTTTTTTTAATTGACTGTTAAACAGTCAATTGATTTTTTAGAAAAGCTCTTTTGAAAAAAGCTTTACTGAAAAAAGCTCTATTGATAAAAGCTCTATTGATATAAGCCCATCCAAATAGGCACTTAGTTGCATTTAAATGAGTCACACACATGAACGTTTGTTAAGAGTCTGCACTTTTAGAAACAATGAGAAGAATGATGATTTGTGACAATGTGAGAAAATGGAAATTTATTGTGATATAGGAGATACTACATGGTTCGGTATGTTAGAAATCGTTTCAATGTATTTGCATTTGTGGTTATAACATTGAATATGACATTAGTGTTGTGTTATGGTTATATACCTTTGAATTGATGTGGAAGTAAATATATTTTCATGGATTTGACGAAGAAAAGAATAGAGATGTAAGTAGAAGTAATGGGATTTAACGTGTGTAGAAAAAAATTGAAAGAAAATCAATTTTCTATTACCTTGAGAGGTTGAACTTGGAACTGGAATGGTTGTTTAATTATCATGTTAAGAGTTTCTAAATTAGTATAATGTTATATTATTGGATTTGATATCAGAAATTCATGATGGTTACGTATCTTATATTTCTAAATTGACTGAGAACATATTTAAGTAAGATGAAGTAAATGATAGCAATATATGTGGAAGTCCTTAAGGTTAAGTTAATTAGTTATTGTGAGTACACATTTAATAGAGTGGTTACTTTGGCGAATGATGTTACTGAGCACATATGTAATACATGCTTCGATATGGTACAAGGAGTGATCTATGACATATTGAATGCTCTTAAGTCTTAAACCCCATAGGTAAAATTTTGAGATGAATTGGAGTGGCGTAGTGAAAGCATGGATTTATGTGAATATATTGAAATGGTCACTACTAAGGATAGGTAACTTTTTTATGGTTATAGAATTCTTAAATGTTATCCATAATCAATGGAGGTCAAGGTATCATTAGCTCAAGATATTAATTGGTGACTTTTCGAAAACAAATCTCTAGATAAGATGCAATTATCTTAATGGTACATACCAAGGCATAAGAGTAAATGTACATGCTTATCGTTTCATCGAGCTTTAGTGTATAGAACATTTTGATTATGTGAAATATGATCGTAATTGATCTTATTGAGATATTATGAATGGTTGAAAAGCAGCGATGAACATAATTAATAGATAAGGATTTCGTGAACAATATAGATCATTGAGGAAAGAAAGTTTTCTGTTTATGACAAGTTTCACTGAATTGTATCATATAGACCAAATGTTCCATTTTTAGGAATGGATAAATATTTAACGAATCATAAGTAAATATTAGAGTCTGATAATTATGATACTCAGGCACGAGAAACTACATGGGAAACTGAAGAGAACATAAGACAACATTACCCCCATCTGTTGAATCTGCTAGTTAAGAATTTCGAGGATGAAATGTCTTAAAAGGAGGGGGAATTGTAATGTCCTGTCTCTTAAATTATTAAAGGGTCTAAAGTGTTAGACTATCGAGTAACATGAAAACATCATATAGAACGAATTTGGTACATTTGTAATATAATTTTATTATTGTATTCATATGTATAATATTAGCATACACATATGAATTGTGATTTAGAAAAATTGCACTCAATTGACTTATTTCGGGGTGTCAAAAGGTTAAATTGATCATGATGTGAATTGTGTGTTATTTATGCCTTGCATTTTGGTTTGATTGATTACAAGTACTAAATTTGGAATTAAATTGGTACAATTGGGAAATTGATGAATTAAAATATACAATTGGTTTAAGAAAAATACCAAATGGTAAGACAAATGGATACATAGAAAATTAAGATGATTAAGCTTATGAATAAATGACATTTGGCATAAGTTATTAATTGACAAATCTTTAATTGTTCATATTAAAGTGCAACCCAAATAATATGCATCTCAAAACAGAATATAACATATCAAAACAGGCTATATTGGCTTAAGAGCAAAACTCACAAGTATAAGAATAGAATACCATAATATCATAACAGAACTTTAAAGTACCAGAATAGAACTTGACTGTATCAAAACAGTATCTGATTATATCATAACATAACTTAGTTATTTCATAACAGAGCTTGATTATATCAGAACTGAGCATGTAACAAAATACAAAACAAGTTAACCTGCTAATCCTGTTTATAGAAGTGGGTAACGGGACTAGAGTAGAAGATACCCATGTTTGGTATCTAAAACAGAAGAGACTTAATTTTTTAAAACAAATTGTTGGCCTTCGGAATTTTTCTCTTGATGAATAAGCATGATTTAAATTAATTTTGAGGTCTTGATAGATTAATTATTTTTAGAGTAATTAGTATGTCAATGTTAGTAGGATTTTATTATATGGGTTAGTTAAATTAAAGTGTTAAGAGTGTATGGCATAAAGGGCATTTTAGGCAAGTCACTTAAGGATGAAAGAACATAAGCTTATAAGGAAGGGTAAAATGAACTTTTTGGACTCATTAAGGGTAAAAAGGGGAAGAAGGAAGAGTTGTCTTGCTTTTAAAGAGGAAGAAAATAAAATAAAAAAGAGAAAAAGAAGAGAGTGTCATTGGAGAGAAAAGAAAGGAGAGAAAGAAAGCTAAGCAAGGTTTCAATTTTTCTTAATTTTAAAGAGTGATTTTGAAGTTATTCAAGAAGGGAAAAAAGAAGAGGAAGATTAGAGCTTCCATTAGAGCTAAGAAACTCATTGTTTGGTGAAGATTCAAGATAAGTTTAAGTTTAATCTTTTGGATTTTTGGAAGGGTTTTGGTTCAAAGTGCTTAGGAAATGCATGGGTTTAAGTATTCTAGGATCAATTTCTTGCATAGGTTTCTTTGGGTTTTCCAATTTGAATTCCTAGTGAATGGGGATTTTTGCCAATGTTGAAGGGAGGCAAGAGGAGCAAGAGGAGAGACATCCTTGAGCAAGTTTTCAAGCAAGGAAATTAAGGTGGGTTACATTTTTATAATTGAGTTAATAAGCCATTAATGTTTCTTTCAAATAAGTGGAATTAAATGATTTCCAACTACCTTATAAAAGTGCATTTATTGTTCTTTAAATGCTTTGAGAATGTGCCATATGTTTTGTATTTGAATTTTGTGGATGAATTACAAACTGGTATGGGAATGATTTCTAATTGCTTCATAATTGTTGCATTTGTTGCTTTTGAATGATTTGAGAAATTGCTACATGTTTGGTGTATGAATTTGACGATGAATTATGAAATGGAAATGGAAAATGGTTTTGAAATGTTTCATGTTTATGAAAAATCAAGTTTTGGAAAAGTACCATTTTGAGCAACATGTTTACAATTTATGAAATGCATGATTATGTGGGTTTAGTTTGGACCATTATGTATGTCAAGTGCACTTCGACTAAAGGCTTCTCCTGCCTACCCACTAGTGGCATGGATCTTCTTTACGGACTCCCCTAAGTTCACGGCTATGCAAAACCGTTATGTGGGATTGCAATAGTACGTTATGTTCTGCTACACAAGACCATTTTATGGAATTGTGTTAGTACGTTCTATTTATGGATCTATCCAAACCATTCTGATGTGTTTATGTTATTATAATGTATTGCCAAGTTGGATGGGTACATGAATTATGTGGGTTGTGAATTGGTTTAACAAGTTAAGAATTTGAGAATTTTGGGTTTTATGATTCAATGAGAATTTGCTATGATCATAAAGGTTTTTAATGGTTTTTGCTTGTTACCGATTATAAAACTATTACCCTCGAGCTTTAAGCTCACCCTCCATTTCTGTCCCATCTTTAGGTAAAGAGACTGAGATTGAGTAACCAAGATTCGAGGTATCACATCACTTTTGCAATGCTTTTGTATTTTAAGCTAGATTTTGTAAATACAAGGCTTTAGTTGCATTTCAAGCTTATTAGTGCAAGCACCTTTTGTATTTTGGATTTTTGGATTATGATATATTATGGCTTGAAATGCTCATTAAAGCTTTTTAAAACTCTTATCTTATGATGTTAATAAAATATATATAAATTATGTTTGCTCATGACTTTTCAAGTCTTTATATTGCAATTTCAAGTTTTTCATAAGGGTAGGAATTGTGTTATAAATGCAAGGGAAAAAATGTATTAATCTAGGATGAATTAGGTAAAGTTGTCTTTTTGAGAGTTTTAGGTTGTCTTTCTAGCTTTTCAACGATATAAAGTATGCAATTTTTTGATATCAAAGTTGAGAGATATGATCATTATAAGTCGATGATACTGCATAGGATGTATATATAGAATAATTATAGTAAATGAAGTGATATTGCACTAGGAGAGTTGAATTTGGAAAGATTATGAGTGAAAGGGATGTTAGAATGGATGTAGGATCCATTAGGTATGTCTTAGAGAGAGTTTTGCTTGTAAAAATCCGAAGGTTACACGGTCAAGCCGTGTAAATAGACACTGACTGTGTATTCCAGCAACGAAAAAGCCATCAAACTCGAGGAATACATGGTCTGCCCGTGTATTTCCACATGGTCCACATTTTAACTCTCCAAATGGCAAAAATCTCTCTTCTAGGTCTTCATAGAAGTTGTAGATCTAGAAGTATTCTTTGAAACTGTCCTAAGTTGACCTTAATTCGATATCTCAAGTGAAAGTTATTCCAATTCTCCTAAAACAGGTACAATATAATTTAGGACATAATCATGTTTGATTCTTTTGGCCATAATTTCATCATTTGACCTCTAAATGAAATGATTCTTGAACCAATAGATTCCTAACACATTTTTATATCTGTCCATAAAAATTGGTAGCCTTTGGCATTGATTCGAAAAAGATTGCTGGAAAGAAAGTGAGGGAATCGATGGAAGAGCATGACTTGGTTATGAACATATTTTGACTTTTTAAGCATATCTTGTTCTGTAGAACTCTAAATGAGATGATTCTTGTTTCTAAATAAATTAGAGACCTAGAGCTACAAATCTTATGAAGAAGTCAAATTGTAATTATGGTTTGAAGATTTCCAAAATCTGCTCTAAAGTTGAGAAAAATGAGTTTGATTATGGCAACTGACTGGTTGGGGCACACCACTCTTGTGGGAAGCATGTCTAGATATCACATAGGAAATTGAGCACGTGTCTTGTGAGGGCAGGGTGCCCAACACAAAAGACATAGAAGTGTCTAAAATCAGAAGACACTAAAGTGTTTGTCACAGAAGACACCAAAGTGTCTAGTCGCAAAAGACACCTTGGTCTCTGGTTACAAAAGTAGTTGTAGATCCTTTTAGGCATGCATATTTACCCACGACTAGGACCTGACGGTTTTAAAGACAAAACATCTCAGATTTCAGAATCACATGTAAGTGATGTAGTGCATAATATATGACTTTATTCCATTTTGTTCAAATTAAACATATTCATTCACATTTAATCAAACTTAACATGCCTTATAAAGATAAACATTTGCAATAATGTACCAATAAATATATTATATATTTACACATTACATATAATTACATAAATTTCCAATTCACAAATAATCATATTCAATTCACATCACATAAATCCTTTGAAACACATTTGTGTTCATAAAGACACATTCATCCTTAAACACACCAACATTTCAACATTAGACACATTATTTACTAACCACACATTCCTTAAGTAATTACCTCAATTAACAATCCATAACTAAATTAACTTTTACTCAATTAATCTAACCTCAATTTAAATTTATTTCACATCTTAAACAAGTCCAATTAAGTCTTAACGTACCAAATAAAATAACCTAACCTTATATAGTTCAACAATTGCACAAAACCAAGTTTTCATCTTCCTAACCATTTCCCACATCCATTGGAATGTGCCTTATAAATGTCACGATCATGGGATGAGTGAATCGAAGGTTCACTCACTCACAACCTTCAGTTTGTTTCCAAAATTTAACTTCTTCACATTCATTCAATACACCTTCACCAAAGTCTATCAATTTCAATTCAATTTTACCTTATTCATGCTTTAATACCTCATCAAATTTATGTCCAAACCAATTCAAAAATCATTGATTAAGCATCTCATAATCCATAACCTTTCAGGTATCAATATCCAAAAACAAAAGCTATCAAACAAGTATCATGTTCTATACCTTAATTCATCATCAATTCAATACATATTCTATCCAATTCAAACATCAAATAATTCATATTATAGCATGCAATCAAGTTTAGCATTCCCTTACCTTTGTAACTTCAAATTTTAAATCCAAAGAACCAATTATTCCAGCCCTTCCAAGCAATTAACACACATCTAAAATCAAGGTGCAAATTTCAACACTAACAAGACGATAGCATAGAAAATAGCAAGATCTACTTCTTGATGCAGTAACTTACAAAGATTACAAATGAAGACGATCTAAAATCAAGAAAAATTCAGAAGTTGAGAGGGAGTAAGAGGTTTCGGTGGAGAGGAGCAAAGTGTAGAGAGAAGGCTGCAAAAACTTCAAAAGTGAAGATGATTCATCACTTGCCTAACTCTTTGAATGCAAGGTGTCGTGGTTTGCAATCGCCACATGTCACACATGAAAGTGTGATACTTGTCCTTCCTTAAAACAACCTACTTGTCTTCACATATGACATCCAAATGTCACAATTCAATTTGGCCACTTGTCACTCAACCAATGTTGCTAAATGTCAATGCATTAGCTATGTCAAATGTCACTAACTTATAGGCTTAGTCATTCAAACTTTCCATGTACCAACTTAACTAGCCACTTGATAATTTTCTTAGTCCAAATGTACATTTTAATACCTCAATTTTCTAATGGTATCAATTAATTCCAAATCACTAAATATAATCCATTAGACCAAAATTCTAGATATATGAAATTCACATTCAAATCATAGCATAATTTTAACACCTATAACATATGTACTTTCATGAAAATGTAACATTTCAACAAGGGTATAATTTGGGGCCTCACAAGGAGGAACCATCTATGGGCGTTAGTCACCTCAGCAATGCCAATTGTTGCCATCGCTAGGGATTCACTAGCGTCATAAGTGACGCTTGGTGTCACCAACGACCCAGTGGTGTTGCCAATTTCAACAAATGGGATTGCAACATCTGATTCCCATAATTGCAAGGCTGTAAATCGCAAGGGATTTCAACACAACACTTAAATAAATTTTTAGATTCAAATAATAGGGGCTACATAAATAAAATTTTAAAATCACATTTACATTCAAAAGATGTAATCTTAAAGCATAACCAGAGGCAATCGCAACCAGAAATAAATTCATGGCCTTTCTCACTTATTCACGTTTCTATATATCTTAATTAGTAAATGCAAAACAAAATTTTTGAAACCACACAGAAGGAAAAACCATTATCGAAAAGCAAAAACCATTTTGTTTAAACGTCCAGAACCAACATACACACTTAAGAAACAATTTCCAAATGCAATAATCAAATAGGCAGATGCAAAACAAAATTCCAAAACAAGTAAAACATGGAACCAAATGATCAAAAAGATATAAAAATTTAGAATCATACAAAACAATTGAGCAAGTCTAGATTTTAATAAAAAAATTTAATAAAATTTTCAAAAAAAAAAATCTAGATTTTAATAAAATCAATAAATCTTAATTTTTTAATCAAAATCAATAACAATCAAGGCTCAGTTCAAGTTAAACAATTAAACTTGGCTTTAATACCACTGTTGGAAACCAACTGTGATCGAATCACAGGCGTAGCGAAAAACAAATTTTGGCGGTTTCTGACCGAATCTTGATAATTGAATAAACTTGAAAAAAACACGAATATGAATCATAAGAAATCATACCTTATTCGTGTTTCTATTAATTTTTTTTTATTTTTGTAAATCTAAAACACTAGAGTTTATCTTTTAATAAGTTAAAACAAGAAAGGAACTTCCAATGTTTAACTTGTACCTAATCAAGGGGAGCCATATTATGATCCTATTGTCAACCACGAGCTATTCAATTTTCCAGGCTCTGATGGTATCCACTGAGCAACTTCTTAACTCCTTCGAGAGGAAGAATGCAAGAGTGTTAGCTCCTTTTTCTTTTCTTCCTATTAAAAGAAAATTCATTAGGGTGGTTTTGTAATTTTATTAAAATTAAATTCCTTAATTATAATTAAAGTCATACTCTAATTATAATTAACTTAATTTTAATAAGATCAAATATCTTATATTTGATTCTTAAAGTTTCTCAAGCTTTATAATTAAGTCTAACTTAATTAAATTGATTTTTTTTCACAAGCTGCTCTTTAATATGTGACCCATTAGGTTCTTAATATGTTGACAATGATTATAAATTCTAATTCTAATTTTCAATTAGAATAAGATAAATTAAAACTCCTTTTAATTTATCTTTAGTTCTTCAATTAAACAATTTATAATCATAGGTCTAAATTGATGTCTAGTAACATGTCATGACCACCCAAATATCAAGAATGTCAAAGTAGCTTGACTTAACCTGTTCATGTATGGTTATGATATATAATTTAATCCTTTCGCTATCCAATGTTCTAATTATACAGAGTATGGATACAGTCTTTTCATCCAATCATTTTTATTCTTTCTAATTCGTAATTGATTTATAATTGATATTTAAAAATGCCTTTTCAAATGTCAATTCACTCTAGCCAGGGGATTCTATAAATCACTACTAATCAAGAATAGTGGAATATTCGCTCTAATTACTTTAAAGTGACGAATGCTTTATTGACGTACTCAGCTACCTTCATATGGTTCATATTGCATCCAAGTACTACCGATTCAATTATCCTAGGATAATTCATAAGTAATATCAAAACATAATAATCCCCACACGAGATACCTTGGTAATCTCAAGTTTAAGGATCAATTATACAACCATCATTATAAGAAAGTCTATATATATATTAGTAATATTCCATTCGAGATTCTCATAGTCGGATCAGTTCAATAACTTATTCTTTAATAATCATCCACATATTAGTTTAAGTATTTCTAAAGCAGAAGTAAGAAGAAACGGCACATGTAAATGTAAGCCCAACATGACACACAGGTCCATTTAGCAATAAATGAAAAAAGAAGATTTAAAAAAAAAATCGGTGATTGTATCTTGAGCGTCAAGAAGTAGAAATAGAAGGATGCCTTTTTCTCTTTGCTTTAGTTAGTATATAGAAGAACTTCCTTCTGGTTTCAGAAACTGAGGAACAAAAACAAAGCTAATTTGTATTGATATTTGAATGGCATCTGTTATGGTTGAGGATCCGAACTTCGAAGATGACCAGCTTGCGTCTATGACCACTGAGGATATCGTCAGAGCTTCTCGTCTCCTCGACACTGAGATTCGTATCCGCAAGGTTCGATCTTTGTTCTCTCTCTTTCCAATTATCTCTTTTTGTCCATCTTATTGTTTGATTATCTGCTCTCAACTTGTTCTGTTCTGGGTTTATTCCTTTTTCTCTTTTCTTTTAATTTATGCCTCCTTTCGGTTCAATCTTGGAGTTATTATTATTTTTTCTACCTAAAGGGTTTCATTTGTAGTTCTTTTGATGGTTGTTTATGATTTCTTTCATGTGATTTGTCTGGTTATTTGTTGTTTGCTTTCAATTTGGGCTCCTTGATGTGCTTGTTTCTGGGTTTTTAGGAGGAATTGCAGCGGACAAATCTTGAGCTAGAATCCTTCAAGGAGAAGATAAAGGAAAATCAGGAGAAAATTAAGCTCAATAAACAACTTCCCTACCTTGTTGGTAATATTGTTGAGGTAACTTTATTGATAGATGCTCTGAACAATCTCCCTTTTCCTATAATTATTATCTACATATATCTTTTTCACTTTAATCTAAGATTGATCAAGGGTGTATATTCTTCTACTTTTTATTATATATGAATTTGGCAAAATTCTCAGTCCTTGATATAGGAGGATGAGTATATTAGAGTCTAATGGTTTATTAGACACTTTTGAAGTAGAAAGGAGAAGAATAACAAGTAAGTTTCTTTGTATTATCAACTCTTTAGCTTCTCTACAATAACAACTTATTACAACCCCTTATAAAGCCTAAACATCAGATGAAGACTCTAGAAATTTGTATAACAATAAATAACGGAATTCTAAACAAACCATCCATCTGTAAAACAGCCCTAACTTTTTAAAGAGAAATCCAAATGAATTGAAGCTTTCACTAACTGAAACTAGACTTAAAGAGCTTTAAATCCATAGGTTACACACCCAAAATGACCATCGTTTGACCTTTCAAATTCTCTCTTAAATCAAATCTTAAATTCTGACTACTACAAACACTTTAACTATTGAACCATAGTAAGTTTAGATTTCCCGTAAACTTAATTATTTTCTTTCTTGCATCTCGAGCAACTTCTTGAATTTGTTGAAGAGTTCAATTGGCAGTGGTTTTGTGAATATATCTGCTACCTAATCACGACTCGCCAGGTGAGTCATCTCCACGTCACCATCTTTCACATGCTCCCGTATGAAGTGAAAACGCACATCAATATGCTTGCTTCTTACATGATGCACCGGGTTCTTTGCCAATTCGATCGCTGACTTGTTATCCACTCGAATTTCTGTTGACTTCTCTTCAGCAAAGTTCATCTCCTTTAGTAACTTACGCAGTCATAAGTAGTGACATATGCTTGAAGATGCGGCAACATATTCTACTTTATAAGTTGACAAAGTAACTATAGGTTGTTTCTTTGAAATCCATGCAAATGGCGTGCTTCTCATGAAAAATACAAAAACTATAGTGTTCTTTCTATCATCCACATCTCCACTCCAATCACTATCGGAATGTTCAACAAGATCAAACTCATTCGTATGAGAGTAAACTAAGCCATGAGATAATGTACCTGTAATATAACGAAGAATTCATTTTATGGCATTCCAATGTGTCATTTTTGACTCCTCCATGTATCGGCTTACCAAGCCAACTCCATATGCAATATTCGGCCTTGTGCATTTAAGAACACAAACTTCCACCCAAACTTTTATACAATGTTGCGTCAACTGCCTTGCCTTCATCATGTTGGGACAATTTCGTACCACTCTTAACCAGGGTGCTTACGGGATTACAATTTTCCATTTTAAACTTCTTTAAAATCTCCTTTGCATATGCTTCTTTAGACACAAAAATTCCAGATTTATCTTGTCTCACTTCTAATCTTAGGAAATAAGACATGAAATCTAAATCGTTCATCTCAAACTCCTTTGTCATTTCCAACTTAAACTTCTCAATCATTTCCTTATTATTTCCCATAAAAATTAAGTCGTCCACATACAAGGCCACTAATAAGATTTCATCTTTTCGTACGTTCACATATAACGCATGTTCATATGGACATTGCACAAACTCATGCTCCCTGAAATATGCATCTATTTGGGTGTTCCATGCTCTTGGCGCTTGCTTCAACCTGTACAATACCTTACTTTAACTTCAACACCTTGCTCCTTATCGGCTTTTACATATCTAGGGGGTTATTCGATGTAGACCTCTTCTTCAATCACTCCATTTAGATATGCCGACTTCACATCCATTTGAAAAATGATCCACTTGTTTTGAGTCGCTAACGAAATTAGTAGCCAAATTGTCTCCATTCTTGCAACCTGGGCAAATACCTCTTCATAATCAATCACAACTTTTTGCTTGTATCCCTTTGCCACTAGTCTCGCCTTGTATTTCTCAATTTCACCTTGCGCATTGTAATTCATTTGTTTCCTCGTATAGGTGTCGCAAGCTTCTCATTTTTGGTGTTAATTCATCATCGGATAAAGCTGAAGACGGTCCATCTTGTGTTATTGTCGATGTGGTTGTGTTTGTTGGTGTGAAAATTGTTGTTGATGTTACTTCTTTCACTTCTTCATGAGTCATCTCCTCCATGGAACTCCAATTCCACATGCTTTCTTCATTGACTTGTAGATCACAACTCACAAATAATTTTTTTTGTAAAGGGATCATAGAGATTATACGCCTTAGACCTTTCATGATAGCTGATTAGCTTCTTACTTTTGTCATCAAGCTTTGTGTGCCTTTGATCTGGAATGTGAGCATAAGCCACACTTCCGAACACCTTCAAATGTGCCACAGATGGTTTGACACCACACCATGCTTCTTGTGGGGTAACATTCTCCAAATTTGCCGTTGGACAACGATTCCACAAATAAATCGCACATCTGACTGCTTCAGCCCAAAATTCCTTCGGCATGTTTTTCCTTTTTAACATGCTTCGAACCATGTCGAGTATGGTACGATTCTTTCTCTCCGCTACTTCATTTTGTTGAGGTGAATAAGTTGTTAAGAATCTTCTAATTCCATTCTCTTCACAAAAATTTACAAACTCTTTTGATGTAAATTTACTACCTTTGTTGGACCTTAAAGCCTTTATACGCTCACCACTCAAGTTTTCAACAAGCACCTTAAATTTTTTAAAAACAGAAAATGCTTCCAATTTCTCCTTTAAAAAATAAACCCAAGTTCTTCGGAAACAATCATCAATAAAAATAAGAAAGTAACAGTGCACCAAGAGAGTTAGGAGTTATTGGACCATAAATATCGGTGTGAACCAATTTAAACACCTTCTTTGCACGATATCTTGCTTGTTTTGGAAAATAATTCCTTGGAAGTTTTCCTAACACACAACCTTCACAAAATTTATCGTAATAGTCTATGTTTGGTATACCATTCACTATTCTTTTATTTGCCAATTGTTTCAAACCACCAAAATGCCCAAACCGCAAATGCCACAACCAAGTTTTATCCTGTATGCCTCTAAATATCTTGCTTGTACATTCACCAAATTCACCTTAAACATGCGATTTTTGGTCATTTCTACTTGGGCTAATAGCCGGTTATTTTGATCCCTCAAATAAAGCATGCGGTCTTTCATAAAAATCGTGTAACCACGTTCCAATAATTGACCCAAACTAAAATATTGCTCTTCATATCCGAGACGTAATAAACTGTAGATAATCTTGTAATTGTAGATAATCTCGTAATTAAGGGATTATTCTTAGAGATTATTCTTAGCTGTAATATTTAGCTATATTAGGAATCTTTCCAAATAAAGAGTCTTCCTAAATTAGGAGACTACCAACACTATGTACTCTAGCTCTATATAAGAACCTACGGGTCTATAGCATATAGATATACAACAATCTTCTTTATACATCTAAGTTGTAACATAAACATTACCTTTCATTTCCATCTTTACATTGAATAAGAATTTTACCTTGCCCTTTGACTTCCACTTTTGAGGCATCTCCAAATGATACATGGCCATCTACAATCTCTTCTATTTTGGTAAACATGTGCTTGTAGCTACAGATATGGTTGCTCGCACTGGTGTCCAAGTACTATACCGAATCATTATTGGGGTCGGCCTCCTTGCTTGCTAGCAACACTACACCATTACCTCCATTTTCTTCCTTTTTCTCATTCTCATTTCTCTTCTTGTTGAAATAACATTCAACTGCATAATGGACATAATTCTTACAATTATAACATTGAACGTTGTACTTGATCTTCCCAACCTCGACCTTCGCCATACAAGTTTTGTTGATTCTTATCTTTCTTATTCTCTTGTCATTCTTGTTCTCTACCATGACCTCTGTTGTGATCTCTACCTTGGCCTCTATAGCCACCACGACCTTTACCACAGCTGTTTGACTTCTCTTCTTTAGTGTCTCCTTGGCTTGAAGTGCTTCGTCCAACACCTCTTGTTTCTTTTTCATCTTTCTTTGTTCATGAGTCTGCAAGGAACTTGAGAGCTCATCGATGGTCATCTTTGCCAAGTTTTTATACTCTTCTATTGCACACACTGCATTCTCAAAATCATCAGTTAAGGATCTTAGTATTTGCTCTACTACTCGACCATCACTCATCACCTCACCATTTTTTTTGAGCTGATTCACTACCATTTGTACCCTTGTAATATAATCAGACACATATTCCAACTCTTTCATTTTTTTCAAATTCAAACTCACATTTAAATGTTTGTAGGTGAACTTGTTTCACTAAGTCCGCACCTTTGTATGTTTTTCCAAGAATCTCACATGCATCTTTTGATGTTTTTCTGCTAGCATCCTTCTCAAAACCGGATTCATCAATTGCTTGAAAAAGGAGGTAAAGTGTGGTTTTATCTTTCATACGAGTCTTTTTCAGTGTCTTTGTCTGATTCACCGACATATTACTCATTGTTGCTAATTGATCGTAGCCTTTCTCAACTACATCCCACATGTCTTGCGCACCGAGCAATGCCTTTATTTGTATACTCCAATTGTCATAGTTATTCTTCGAAAGGCGCGGTAATGGAACTTGTCCGAGCGGCGTCATGCTGGAGGTACCAATTTGTTAGAGTCTAATAGTGTATTCGACACTTTTGAAGTAGAAAGAAGAGAAGAATAACAAGCAAGTTTCTTTGTATTATCAACTCTTTAGCTTCTCTACAATAACAACTTATTACAACTCCTTATAAAGCCTAAACATCAGATGAAGACTCTAGAAATTCGTATAACAATAAATAACGGAATTCTAAACAACAAAGTTAATTCTGATCATCCTTCCCTAAAACAGCCATAACCTTTTAAAGAGAAGTCCAAATGACTTGAAACTTGCACTAACTGAAACTAGACTTAAAGAGCTTTAAATCCATAGGTTACACACCCAAAATGACCAACATTTGACCTTTCAAATCCTCACTTAAATCAGTCTTAAATTTTTTCCACTGCAAACACTGTAACTATTGAACCATATTAAGTTTAGATTTCCAACGAACTATTGCATTTTCTCCCACTTTAGTTGATTGCTTCATATACTTTACTTGCAAGAGAAGGAACGAGACAATCTCAATCTTCTCTTTTTGGTGAATTCTTACCCTTAATCACATCTCTATATTAGTATTATTTGTGTGATGAAACTAGTTCTCTTTATTAACATTCTAACAGTGCTTAATGGCCTTATTACATATTCTTCATTCCATATTTGTGTAGATTTTGGAAATGAACCCAGAAGATGAGGCTGAGGAAGATGGTGCAAACATTGACCTTGATTCTCAGAGGAAGGGTAAATGCGTTGTGCTAAAAACATCGACACGTCAGGTAAAAAGTCTTGCTTTTCTTTCTAGTTTATTGTTATTAGACTAGGAACAGAACGCAGCTTGTCACATTCTGTCTTTTTTATGTTTAAATTCTGTATTTTCATCGTCTCCCAAAAAATATATGGTTTCATTTCTACGGATTGGTCATTAAGTCAAACATACTTATTTTGATCTAGACTATTTTACAAGCATTCTGTCTTTTTTATGTTTAAATTCTGTATTTTCATCGTCTCCCAAAAAATATATGATTTCATTTCTACGGATTGATCATTAAGTCAAACATGCTTATTTTGATCTAGACTATTTTCCTTCCTGTTGTCGGGCTCGTTGACCCTGACAAGCTGAAGCCTGGTGATCTTGTTGGAGTGAACAAAGATAGTTACTTGATCTTGGATACTCTGCCATCAGAATATGACTCACGAGTAAAGGCGATGGAGGTTGACGAGAAGCCCACTGAGGACTATAATGACATTGGAGGCTTGGAGAAGCAGGTAAATAGGACTCTGGGTACTTTGCAAAAAAAAGAAAGTTTGGTAACTATTTGTAGACATTAACTTCTTTTGGATCCACAATGATCTTATTTACCTCTTTAATAGATCCAAGAACTTGTTGAGGCAATTGTTTTGCCAATGACCCACAAAGAGCGGTTTCAGAAGTTAGGTATCCGTCCCCCCAAGGGTGTCCTTCTGTATGGACCACCTGGAACTGGGAAGACCTTAATGGCTCGTGCTTGTGCTGCACAAACAAATGCTACTTTTCTAAAGCTTGCAGGCCCACAGCTTGTACAGGTATGACACATTTTTGTATTCCATCACCTTTCTTGGTATCTTGTCAAGGCAACTGTCATTGAATTCTTCTTTTATAATGGATTTATTTGCTATGTTGTTTGCACACTGTTTCTGCATATGACTGTTGTTTATAACAACTATACTGATCTTTAATTTGTTAGCATAAATTTGTCCATGTTTATTTTTGTGCATATGAATTTATGTTATATTTTATAAACTTTTTCTCTCACAGGAGAATAACAACTGTTATCCTTTGTAGATGTTTATTGGGGATGGAGCCAAACTAGTCCGTGATGCATTTCAGCTTGCAAAAGAAAAATCTCCCTGCATAATTTTTATTGATGAAATTGATGCAATTGGGACTAAACGATTTGACAGGCATGCTAATTTTCTCGACTTGAGTAGTTAATTTGATGCGATTTGAGGAAAGATAGCATATTCTGCTTGATAGATGGTTTTTAAGAAATATAGCCTTTTACTTGACTTTCTTTGATATGTTTGTGCAGTGAAGTGAGCGGAGATAGGGAGGTTCAGAGGACCATGTTGGAGTTGCTAAATCAGCTCGATGGATTTAGCAGTGATGAAAGAATTAAGGTTAGCTGATACATCACGATGATTTTGGCATCTCTTACCATGAGCATTTTTAGAAGAAGCTGATGGTAGAAGTGCAGCATATAGTACTTAGATTTGACTTTTTTTTGTGCGTATGCTTTTTGAGTGTTTTAAGTCCTCAAACTTGTGTATGAATTTCAGGTAATTGCAGCAACAAATCGAGCTGATATCCTTGACCCTGCCCTCATGCGCTCTGGACGTTTGGATCGTAAAATTGAGTTTCCACATCCAACTGAAGAAGCAAGAGCTCGCATTTTGCAGGTTGATGACAGAATATTGTTCTATCCTATAATTCTTTTGTTTTGTCCTTTGGTTCAAACATAGATTTTACTGGTGTAGATCCACTCAAGGAAGATGAATGTTCATCCTGATGTCAACTTCGAAGAACTGGCTCGGTCAACGGATGATTTCAATGGGGCACAACTAAAAGCTGTTTGTGTAGAGGCTGGCATGTTAGCTCTTCGCCGTGATGCCACTGAGGTGTGCTCTCTCCCACTCTCTCTCATTTGTCCTGCCACATGTCTCTGCATTTTATCATTTAGTAGGTGTTTCATCATAAAAAGAAAGTTACTCATTTAGCAGCCCGCCTCATCACCCATATGACTTAGTGAACTATCCTACTGCAGATATATGTTGTTTCTTTTAAATATTTTTATTGCTTATTAAGCATGGCGGGGAAGTCTTTGATGCCTAATACTCTGTAATTTGGAAGTGACTGGTAAAAGTTATTGGTTTATATGTGAAACTAGGTGAACCATGAGGACTTTAATGAAGGTATTATCCAAGTCCAAGCAAAGAAGAAAGCAAGCTTGAATTACTATGCATAAATGGCGAAAAGAAATGTCAATCAGAGGGCAAAGGGAATGGAAAACAAGCTAATTGTGGCATTACATGTCTCCACCATTCATTTGATTGTTGGGACATTGGGGAAGTTAACAGGGCAGGGGATGTTTGCATTTGCCTTTTGCTTGCTTATATTTCTAGACATGGAAGATTACTAGAGAGACTAAAATAGAGTTTAGATGTGAATTGTCATGGAAACCCCATACTGCGAAAGGCTTCCCTAACATTTCAGTCCCTGAATTTACAATATTTTATTTACAAATATCTACTAAGGTTATTAAGTTCTTGCGTTACATTTTACTAGGGTACTATTTAAGTTGGTTCACTCTGATAAATGGTAGCCTATTTTGCTTCGGTGTACTCTATATTTAGTAAAATAATGACGACAAATAAAAAATGATTAAACAATTGAAAGAGTTCAAATGCTGTCTTTGGCTTCCATCTCTAATTACGTAAATGAAATGGGAGGCGAGGATTTTGTATTTTGTAGTCCATAGATGATGAATCTAAATGCATTTTTATATTATTAACACATAATGTATTATATATTTAAATAACTTTAAAAATATGCATCATAAATAAAAGGGTAATTGAATCGTATCTGATTTAAAAAATTTCTACACAAGGTGTCAACCATGAACTATTTATGTGTGTAGCTTCTATACTATCCACGTAGTAGAGAAAAAAAAAAAAAGGTTAACTATTGAGAGGAAAAGGTACGAGTGCTACCTCTTTTATTCCTTCTTTCTATTTTTACACAAAAAGACACTAGGGTTCTTTAAGATTAAAATTAAAATTTTAATTATAATTAAAGTCAAACTCTAATTATAATTACAACTCAATTTTAATACAATCAAATATTTCATATTTGATTTATTATGTTTTTCAAACTTCATAATTAATTCCAACTTAAATTTAAATTGAATTATTTTCTCTTTCTAAATGCACTTTTATACAATCACTCCTATTTGAGGTCATGTGCGAAGCAAGCGACTAAGCTATAGGTTGTGTATGAGGTCAAAGGAAAGATAAAAGGTTGCAAGTCATCTACTACGCAAGAAAGGCCCTTACGGGACCTTAACTTAATTACACTACCACAAAAAAGGAATTACTTGTAGTGGTGTTTATATGTGATAAGTTTTGATCATATAGCTTGGGATCAAAGGTAATCATATTCATAAATCATGCAGCTTTAAAATATCTTTTTAGCAAGAAAGATGCAAAATTGAGGCTTATTTGATGGGTGCTACTCTTACAGGAATTTGATATAGAAGTGTGAGATAAAAAGGGAGTGAAAAATATGGTCGTAGACCAGTTATTACGTCTAGAAGGAGGGGAATGTGAGCAAATAAAAGATATTAATGAGAAATTCCCTAATGAAACTCTGATATTGCTTGACCGTCTGGCTACACTATGGGTTGCCAATATCACAAATAATATTGCCAGTGGTGAGCTTCTTTTTTTTATCTCTCTTATCAACAGAGGGAGAGATTCTTACATGAGTGTAACCGATATCTCTGGGATGAACCAATCTTGTATCGAACATGTGTTGATGAGTTAGTAAGATGATGCGTGTCAGACGATGAAATGTTGGATATATTAACATAACGTCATGAAGCTTAATACGCTGGCCATTATCGAGCGAATAAAAAAGCATCTCGAGTACTTGAATATGGATTTTATTGGCCACATTTGTTTAAGGATGCTCAAGCTTTTGTAGCATAATGCGATTGTTGTCAAAGAGTAGGCAACATCTCCAAAAGAGATGAGATGCCTTTATCCAACATTTTGGTAGTTGAAGTCTTCTACGTATAGGGAATCAACTTTAAGGGTCCTTTTCCATCTTTCATGGAGAACATGTACATTCTAATAGAGGTGGATTATGTATCTCGACGAATCAAAGCCATGACATCTCCAACTACTAATGGGAAGGTTGTACAAAAGTTCATAAAAGATTATTTAACTGATTTGGAGTGCCAAGAACTATAATCAGTGATGGAGGAGAACACTTTTACAACAGATCTTTTAATGCTCTCTTAAAAAGATAGGAGGTCCACTATCACGTTGCTACCCTTTACCACCCATAAATCAGTGGACAAGTCAAGGTTATAAACCAAGAACTCAAGCGCATTTTAGAAAAAATGGTGAGTAGTTTGAGAAAGGATTGGGTATTGAAACTGGATGATGCCCTACGGGTTTACCAAACCACATTTAAAACTCTGATGGACACTACTCTCTTTAGACTTGTCTATGGTAAAACGTGTCATTTGCCCATAGAATTAGAGCATTGCGTATTATGGACAACGAAGGTCCTAAATTTTGATTGGAAGCAGTCTGGAGAAAGCGCCTTGTGCAACTCAATGAGCTTCGACACAATGCATATGAAAACGCTAAACTCTATAAAGAAAAGGTGAAGAAGTGATATGATTCTCATCTGAGGCCAAATGATTTCAAGGTTGGGGATACAGTTTTGCTATACAATTCTAGGCTGAGGCTATGTCTAGGAAAACTTAAATCACATTGGAGTGGACCTTTTACGGTAAACCAAGTGTTTTCTCATAGAGCCCTTGAATTGGATAACTCAAACAAGGAGACCTTTAAGGTCAACAGGCATTGTAGCAGACCATATCTCGGAGGAATGATTCCCAAGGACAAGGAAGTGATTTCCCTCCTTTCGAACAATTAAGCACGCTTCTAAGGATGCAAGATTAAGCTAATGACCATAACTTAACACATTTAGGAGTTAAATTTAAATTCTGTGTAGTTAGATTTGTTTTACATTCTGACAAATAAGTTTTCATGATTTGTAATGGTTGAGGATTACTATCTTTCTCTCTTTGAATCAAGTATAAGATAGGAAAGTGTTGAATGCAAAACCAATTCACTAGTGTTATGCTCAAAACCGCAAGCATATGGGATGTAACTTGTAGTAAAGAACATATATCGATCCCTTAGAGCTTGTGTTTAGACGCTACTTAATTCAGGCTGCTTCATTTGAGAACCAATTTAATGAATATAAATTTAAAAATTAAACTAAATCAAACAACTAACAATGAACAAATGATAAAGTAAAAGTGCAAAAATTGGAGTCCTAAATTTAACAATTAGAGATCACTTTTTTCCCTATCTTATCCCCCTCCTACCTTGTTAATTGAATTGTGCCTCACCTTAAGATGTCCTAATGTATTAACTACCCTCTCTCAAGGTAAAATTAATTGTCCCTAGTGAAATTAAATGGAAATGATTAAGCAATCTCTCAATCTACAAAATTAGTCCACCAATTCAACTAGTTTTGAAGTTATCCTATGGGTCATCAACTAATTAGTTAAGATCTCTCTCTAACTAATTAGTTAACTTGATAAATGTAGGTTTATAGAGTCCCGATTCTCATTGTATAGCCCTACACAATTTTGCCAACTCAATTTCTCAATATATTGCAAGGTATAAGCTCAACATTCATCAAAAGCATCATTCATTCAAATCAACAAAGTAGGAGTTCAACAAGTAGTTCAAAAGTAATCTCTACAAATAACTCAATCACTCATAATGTCATTAACATCCCCAACAACAACAAAAATCCATCATAAAGATGCTAGAATAGAAAAAGGAATAAAAACTAGATAAAGTAAGCTCCTCCCCTTCTTTGCCCAAATCTGGAAAAATCTGGAATTGGTGTGCTCTTTGCCCAATTTGGAATGGAAATCTTGATTCTTTACCTCTCTCTAGGCTCTAAATCTGTTTTATAGCTCAAGGAGGCAGGTTCTCCCGTCACCCTCTCGGCCCTAGGGATTTATGCCCTTATATGAAGTCACAAAACCCTAAAAATAAGTGAAACCCACGTGTTTCTTCTGACTCCAGTTCCAACAAGAACCCACAATCGTGACAACTCCTTTACTTCTCTTTTCCTCTCTTGGTCCCTAGCTCAATCATAAAAGTGGTCACCCTCTATTCTTACACCAAAATGATCAATTCTTACCATAAACCAAAATCAAACATAAAAGAACAACCATAAAGATCAAACTAAATAAAAACACACAAAATAAGTCCTAAAACACAACAATAACAACCTGTTATGCAAGAAACACATGCCAATTACTTAGAAAAAAAACACACACACTAATGTACAACTATCAACTTCCCCACACTTAAATCTTTGCTTGTCCTCAAGCAAAATCAAACATAACCAATCAATTCCATCTCTTCATTTTCACAAATATCAAAGCATGCAATCCCTTAAAGTTTGGCTAACTCAAATGTCGAGCTACTACACATATAATGACTAATTTTCATTAGTGTACATAAGCAAACTCAACTTATGGTACCATCACTCAAAGATAAGTATAAACGAAAAATGAATCTTCCTCACAGTTTCACTCATTTCTCTCAAGTGTTTGATGGTTAGTGTTCACTTAAGCTCCCTATAAGAAACTACACTACCATAGGCTTGCTAATACACCAATTCTCCTCTATAATGATTATATGCATAAATAGATCAAAAGGACTTGCTTCGAGTTGTAATGTGGTAAAGGTTAAGGTGGGTCAAAAGGGGTAAAGGGTTTAACACAAGCATTCATAAAGTAATAAGTGAACAAAGGGATAACAAAACATATTTCTGAGATACACAAATGTAAATATACTACTACTTCGCACTTATTGATGCTACTAAGATGTTCTTCCTTTTTTTATTTTGTTCTTCTTTTCTTTTCTCTTTTTTTTTGTATAATAGTGAAGAAACAATGAATAAAATAGCAACTAAATGTATTGTGCTCGAAGAGTAGAAGTATCACTTAACTCATCTAAAAAAAATTGTAGTAAAAAAATCCAAACTAATGCATCACTTAACACTCTATTAAACTTTTGATTGGGTAAGCTAATGGGGTTTGAGATTTTTAAATGGGATATTTCAAGAAACAAAAGGGTTAAAGGCTCAACGGGGCTAATAAGGGATAATAACAAGGGTAAGTCATTTAAGCCAAGGGTTAACACAAAAAGGGCCTTAATCATTTCTATCTAGTATGCATCCAGTAGGTTTAAATTGATTCAAAGCAAGTTCTGAAGGTAATTACCTAAGGAAGCATCACACAAACAAGGAAATGAAATGACTATAGATGGAGTCATATAGGCTCAATCCTTTCATTGGCTAAAATGAAAATTCATTATACATCTCTACACTACCTCATTTCTCAAGTGTCAAATTCTAAGTAAGCTTATGCAACCAACTACTTTTCATCACTCAACATGGTTCACTCTCTACTTAAGTAGCTTGATCCATGTTCAAGCATGCATTCAATCTTATTCCAACTAGCATGACATAATCTCACGGCAGAACAAATCAAAATGATTCAAGTGTGGTTCCATTGTTAACACAAAACAACATAAGACAACATCCTAATATGCCTAAAACATGCATCCTAATTAACAAAATGCAAACAGTGACTAAAACAATGCAATTAACAAAGCAAATTTTAGCTCCCCACACTTGGACAACACATTGTCTTCAATATGACAAGGAAACCAAAACACAAAACACAAAACACAACATCAAATAAACAAGAAAGTAAAACAACTAACAAGTTAAACAAAATAATGTAGAAAGTAAAGGGTAAGAAAGCTTCATGGAGATTGTGGTGGCGAAGGTGTAGAGGAAGGGACTTCAATGTTCTTCATCCGGATGAACTTGAGGAATTTTTTTTGACGTACCGCTGCTCCTTATGCACTTGTCTCATTAATTTGCAGTGTCATTTGTTGATGGTTTTCAGCCATTTGGTTGAGGATTTACTGGAACTTGTTGACATTTATTGCTACGGTTGGTTCGTCTTCAACTGCTTCTAATGAGAGGTTTCATTATGTCATCTCGTTACTGCAAAGCCCAGCTTACCAGTGGTGGAAAACTGTTCCTGGTAACTTAATCCAATCTTGCAGACTAATGTGGGAAGACTTTTTGAGGGTCTTCAAGGAGAACTACATGCTAAAGATTTACCTGAACAGAAAGATGAAGGAGTTCCTCGATTTAAAATAGGGAACCTCATTGTGGTTGAGCATGAAGTGCAGTTTAATGAGTTATTGGAGTATGCTACAACTCTGGCCCCAACTGAGGAAGACAAATGTAGGCGGTTTGAAGATGGGTTGAACACGGAAATCAAAACGAGTTTGGCAATTACCAATTTGAGTAGCTTTACTAAGTTGAGAGCAGCATTGATTAGAATTGAACAGTTATTAAAAGATGGACAAGGAGAATATAGGCAGGAGTTCAAAATGAAGAGGCCTGGTGAATTTCAAGCTGATTCAGGTAGAAGATTCAGTAAACGCCAGAGTAAACCGTCACGATCACAATCGAGATCAAGATAGTCAGGGTTTAGGTCGAGAGGTGGCTTTGTTTATTTTGGTAGAGGTTATATGCCTGGAGGATAGACACATAGCAGGCAGCCACCACAGATGCCTAGCTGTGAACACTGTGGGAAGAGACATGGTGGTGATTGTTAGAAGATATCAGGAGCTTGCTTGCGTTGTGGTTCCTTTGAGCATCAGATTAGAGATTGTCCTGCCATTATTGGAGCACAGTCTGGAGTGAGAGGAGGATCAATGAATGAAGCGAATGTCCAACTGAGCATAATTAGTGGAGTAGGATAGAGAGGCAGAGGTAGGGGTAGAGCAAGTTTTGCAGGTCCTAGTCCCAGAATAGAGGTACGGAGCAATCAGTCACAGTCCCAGGCTAGGATCTATACCATTACCAGACAAGAGGTGCAAAACTCTCCAGACGTGGCTGCAGGTGTGTTATATGTATTTCAATTGAGGAATTTGTATTGCTAAATCCAGTATTTACGCATTCATTTATTTCTCCTTATTTGGCATCTAAACTGCATTGTAAGAGAGAAATATTGAAACATGACTTAGAGGTGAGTATTTCGTTAGGATATACTACTGTGAGTGGAGAAGTCTACAAAAAGTGTATTATTCGGGTTGATCAGGCGGAGTTAGTAGCGACCTGATAGTATTGCAATTAAGAGAGATAGGGCTATAATGAACTGCTACGCCAAGGAAGTGATTATTGAATCTCCTAAGCAGCCGAGAGTAATATTCCGAGGTGTTAGTTAAGCAACGTCAGCCAGATTGATTTCTTTGATGAGTGCTTTTAGATTGATTCGAAGCGGATGTTAGGCTTATTTAGCCTATGTAATGGATAAACCAAATTGAGCAAACAACACGTGATATTTCTATTGTTAAGGATTTCTCAAACATGTTTCCTAGTGAATTACCGGGGTTACCTCCAGATAGGGAGACAGAGTTCACCATCAACCTTGTTCCAAGTATCGCTCCTATACCTATTCCTCCGTATAAGATGGCACCTGTGGAACTTAGGAAACTTAAGGCTTAATTATAGGAGTTATTAGACAAAGGCTTCATCAGACCCAGTGTATCACCTAGGGTAGCTCCAATTTTATTTGTGAAGAAGAAGGATGAGACCTTGAAATTGTGTATTGATTATAGACAATTGAATCAAGTGACAGTGAAGTATAATTGTCCATTACCGAGAATTGATGATCTACTTGATCAGTTATAGAAACCTCAAGTGTTTACTAAACTCGATTTGAGATTAGGATACTATCAGCTGAAGATACCAGAAGTTGATGTACCGAAAAGTGCATTCAGGACCAAATATGGGCCTTTTGAGTTTTTAGTGATGCCTTTTGGATTGACAAATGCTCCGACAACTTTTATGGCATTAATGAACAAGTTATTTCAACTTTACCTTGATCACGTTTTGATTGTATTCATTAATGATATTTTGGTGTATTTAAAGGGTTGAGAGGAACATTTTAAACATCTGAGGTTAGTTCTATTGATAATGAGAGAGAATCAATTGTATGTTAAGTTCAGTAAGTGTGAATTCTGGCTTGATCAAGTAGTATTCTTAGGTTATATAGTGTCTAGACAGGGCATATAAGTGGATCCAAAGAAAGTTGAGGCAGTGATGAAGTGGGAAGCCTTGAGAAATGTGTCTGAAATCTGAAGTTTTCTTAGGTTAGTAGGATATTATAAAAGGTTTGTCGAGAGGTTTTCATTGATCTCAACCCCTTTGACAAGACTTATGAGGAAGAATGTACCTTTCAGATGAACTGATGAGTGTCAAAGGAGTTTTGAGGAGTTAAAACACCGATTGACTATAGCACCAGTGTTAGCTATACCATCAGGATCTGGAGGATATGTTGTGTATAGTGATGCTTCACACCAAGGATTAGGGTGTGTTTTGATGCAGTATGACAGAGTAATTTCTTATGCATCGAGACAGTTGAGACGTCACGAATTCAACTATCTGGTTTATGATTTAGAACTTGTTGTTGTGGTTTTTGCTTTGAAGATTTGGAGGCATTATCTGTATGGTGAGATATTTCAGATATTTACAGACCATAGAAATTTGAAATATTTATTAAGTCAGAAGGAGCTGAATATGAGACAACGGCGGTGGATTGAACTACTTAAAGATTATGATTGTACGATTGAGTATCATCCAGGTAAAGCTAATGTTATGACTGATGCATTAAATAGGAAATCCAATAGCAGTGTGGCACAGATTCATAACTTAAGGTTACCAAACCTAGTACAACTGAGAGCACTAAATATTGAGCTAAATTTGGGGTATAATGAAGAATTGTTATCTATATTAAAGCTTAGGACGGTGTTGCATAAAAGGATAAAAAAAGCTCAAAGCAAGGATCTAGAATTAATGAAGCTTATTGAGAAGTTGAAACAGAACTTGAATTTTGAGTTTGAGTTGAGAGACAATGTATTGTGGTTGATAGGGGTGAGCATTATTCGGGCCGGCCCGATTACCTGGCCCGGCCCGAATTAATTCGGGTAATAAATTTTTGAATTTTCGGTAATTCGGGTTTTACCCGAATTATTTTCGGGCCGGGGTCGGGTAACTCCAAAAAATTTCGGGCCGGCCCAATTA
>JANKYE010000010.1:4789639-4802179 GCA_032467995.1 Erythroxylum dillonii
CTTTTATGATATCCGGTGTTTTCCAATTATGCACGTTCATATGCACGGCGATGGATAGCCCAAAAACCTATAATTCAATATAAAAGTGATGTTTCGTGGGTAGAAGGGGACTTTGGGAGGTGATTTCTAAATTTAGAGAACGTCTAGAAAGGACTATTTTGGTCTAGAGAGGCAGGAAACATGAAGATTTGATTGAAAGATCCATCAGAATATAAGATCAAGCCTATAGATCGCAAGAACATTTGTTTGAAGGAAATTAAGGAGATTTATAATTATGAACCCATTGTTTTCAATTTGTTTTTCTTTCGGTTTATGTTTGATTTCGTGTTTGATCATGTGTAACTACAGGTTTGGTTGCTATTTAAGTTAGACAAACCTTCTATTAATACTTTTATGTGACTTGATTTTTTTATTAATGCAATTGGTTGCTTGATACATTATGATCTGATTATGTGTTTTATTTATGTTCTAATAACTTGAGAATATTATATTATAATATGATTTCATACGTAGAGATTGAGAAATCCCAGTATGAATAGTTCCACTGTAATTGGAAAGAGTTTATTGCAACCCTAGATGTAGAATGACATAAATCTTCCAGATTAGAGTCAAACCTAATAGAAGGACCCATAAATCGATAACGCAATCCTATAAGATTTAACTTGAGTAATTTGGTTAGAGACCTTAGGATTAGTTGTTAGTAGATGTGAGGTCAACTATTATCATACCATAGGGGTCTTCATGGTCCAATACATCAACAAAAAAATTATATGATAAAATATTAATCTGTTAAATGTTTAAGGGGATTCAAACCTAGATACTAATTTCTGATAACGATAGTTTTCTAAGTGAATTCTATTGTCTTTACATTCATTATCATTTCCTATTCTTTAATTGTTTTAGTTTTTATTTTCTTTTTATTAAAAACATAAAATCAATCTGTAGGCTCGATAATAAGGCAAAGGTAATTATTAGTATTCATCGTCTCCATGAGATCGATCATACTTGTTGATACTAGCTACAACTACGTCGTGCACTTGCAGTTATTACAATATTGACTATCACGCTTTAGGTCAATCAACAATCATTTACTTACTTTGGTAAAAACAATTTTTTTTTCAGATCATTCCTACATGCTCATCCAAAATATCCAAGCTATCAAAATGACAGGTGCACCTTTTAGATTCTTCAATAGGCTCACTCAACAAGAATTCATTCACCTTGTGGAAACTTGTTAAAACCATAATATGAATGGCTTTAAGCCTTTTCAACTAATGTAGAAATTGAAAAGGGTTAAGCAAGCAATCAAAAGCTTTTCTAATTCAAATACTAGGCAAATAAGGGTTACTCGATAGCTGTTAAAAGGGGCTTAAAAGGAATGTTATAGATCCCCTTATAACAACAACCTGAAGAAAATTGAAGCTCAGAGATTAAAGGATCACCATAAGGCTCTCAACTTGCATAATTCTCTACTAAAATCAAAAGAATGTATGAATTGGTTAAGAGATGGTGACTCAAACACTAAATTCTTCCATGCTCTCTTAATTGCTAGATGAAACAAGAACATAATTCTTTATTTGACCAATCATCTTTATTAAAGCTCACAAGGGACTTTTTCTTGCAACAGATGAGCACAGCTAAAAGTTCTAATGATATTCGTAACATCAAAAGGTTTTTTAACGACTTTTTACCTCAAAAAACTAAAGAGCTCTTGACAACCCCTTACCTCAAAACATTAAAGAGCTCTTAATATCCTCTTTCATTAGCATGGAAATCAACAAGGTCTTATTTGGCTTACACCCTTCTAAATCTCTAGGGTTTGATGGGTTTATAGCCTGGTTCTTTCAACAAACATAGGAGATAACTAGCCACCTATTTACTGAAGTTGTTTTGAAATGCCTATCCTTTTACACAATGCTGAAGCAGATTAACCATACTTAAGATTTGCTTTGTTCCTAAGAAGATGAATCCTTCTTCATTGGTAGACTATAGGCCAATTTTATGTTGCAATATGGTTTATAAGGGAATAGCTAAAATTCTTGCTAATAGATTGAAAAATGCCTTACAAATAGTCGTAAGTCCAGCACAAAGTGCATTTATAAAAAAGAGATTTATAGGGGATAATATTCTCCTAATGCAAGAGATCTTGAAGGAGTACAACTTTGGGGAAAACATCAAGAGTTGTTATTAGAAAATGGATTTTTTCAAGGCATTTGACACAGTGAATTAACACTTTGTACAAGCTTACTCAAAAGCTCTTGAATTTCCTATTATATTCACTAAATGGATCCTGCTATGTATAAAAACAACTTATATAGTAGACTTGTCAATGGAATTCCATCATGGCCTCTAAATTTTCCTAGGGGAATAAGACAAGAGGACCCTCTATCCCCTTATATATTCATCATAGCTTTGGAAGGCCTATTTAGAATCCTCAACAAGATCATTGGTTCTAATGGCATATTTCACTATCACTATAAACGTAAAAATTATAAGCTCACTCATTTGATGTTTGCAGATGACTTGATCTTTCTTTCACGGGCTAATACTCATTCAGTGAGGATGTTAAAGGAACTACTCGAGCTATTTTCAAGCTGGTCACGGTTGAAAGTGATGCCAGATAAAAGCAGCTTGTTTTGCTCCAAAGATGTGAGGAATGTTGAGGAACTATCCAGGATATTAGAGCTGCAGATATAAGATCTTCCTCTTAAATGAGTCCTAATTGTGTATGTAAAACCAAAGTATGCTAATTGTATCTCACTCATTGAAAGGTTCAAATCCAGAATAAATGCTTAGCAAAATAGATTTCTATCATTAGTTGCAATGGTCACTTTGAATGTTTCAGTGCTTGGAAATCATTATGTTCATTGGCTCGCTCACATTATTTTGCCTAGGAAAATAATCAAGAAGATTGATGCAATGATGAAAGCTTTCTTATGGTTTGGGAAAACTAACAATTTTGAAAAAGCTAAAGTTAAATGGAGTGAATTGTCAATTACTAAGGAGTAAGGAGGATTGGGGATAATTTCTATTCCTCTAATGCAACAGTTACTATTATGCAAAAGAATCCAGAGGCTATATGAAGATAAGTGTGCCATTTGGATAAAATGGACACATGAGACTTAATTGAGGAATGAAAACTTCTAACATTTGTCAATCACCAGGGAATAATTATGGTTATTTCTTGCAAATGTTGAAATTAAGAAATGTTGTGTACCTTTGGATCAAACATAGGTTGGGAAATGGAAAGTATACTTGGGTGTGGTTTGGCAACTAGTCCAAGTATAGACCTTTTATCCAAAGGAGTGAATTGTTCCATCTCTCAAACAAACTTCCTCTCAAAATAGAAGTGTCCTCACTGATGAAACATGGACAATGGATTGGCAACTTTAAAGCATCCAACTTATTGATGGAATATTTCCCTTAGATCACCAATTGGGAAAGAGAGGACACAATCACCTGGATACCTGATCCTACTGGAGTATTCACTAACAAATTATGTTATAAAGCACTATAGGCAGAGGGAGAGATTATACCTTAGTTCAACCTCCTATGGAAGAACTCATTGAATCAGAAAGCCTCAATATTTACTTGGTTAGTCATCAAGAACATGATTCGTACTAAAAACAGATGGTTTGGCTCATTTGACCCAATATGTGTCATATGTAAAGAAGTTGAAGAAGATAGAGAACACCTATTCTTTCAATGCAAATACTTCAAAGCTATGTGGAGCAGAATTTTACGTTTGCTAACTATTTATTGTTCCTCTTATAATTGGATAACAACTTTTATTTGGATTACTCGTATTTCTATGCAAAGGATGCAGGATGGAGCTAAGAGCAAAACTGCTTTTACAACAATAATTTATTCCTCGAGGAAAGAAAGAAACAAAAGGAACTACTTAAGTAAGGAAGTAAACAAGCATCAATTAGTTGTAGATATCATCAATTGGTCTAGGGTCATTATGATTGCAAAATTTGTTTATCATACACCCTATATAGGTATTAGGAATAGTTGGAATCGATAACTCGTTTATAATCTAGTATATTAGATTAGTAATTTGTACTATTTTTGCAAATTCATTGTAATGTTGTGATAGCTTTGCTATAGTTAATGGAAAAATAATTATTCTAATAAATTCTTAATAGAAATTCATTAGTTTTTAGATTATTTTTAAAAATTACATGAAGTATAAATAGAAAGGATGGTGTGAATGTGATTTTATCAATAAATATGGATTTAATAAGATAATAAATATAAAATTATAATAATCTCTAACACAAAAAAGAAGAAATTATTGCTACTTTGCTCAATTTCTTTTATTCCTCTTCTTAGAAATAAAAAAGATATAATAATTAAATAGAAGAACAGTGAAAATGGAGAAAATCCACAACGCGATCCACCCAACCTTAACAAAAGCAGAAAATGCTATATTTTATTCTTATTTAATCGAATAAGAAGTTATAGCAAATACTCAAAAATCTCCCAATTCTCAATCGGAGCCGTCAATCAAGCCCTGGTTTGGACAGGAAACTGTTAAATCCAACGGCACAAAATCGTCTCCGGACAAAAATTCTCCATGGAAAAAGAGAAACAACGGAGAGAGAGAGAGAGGAAAAACCAATAAACAGGGAAAGAAGAAGGAGCAAAACAAGACAAATTTCGATCCAAAACCAAAAGAAAATAGAAAATTGAGAGGAAATCGCCTTCCAGATTCTTTGATGCAAGCCTCTATCTGCTGTCGCAAGTTAATCTAGAGCTAATTGATTATATTTTCTTCGGTTTAATTTCTAAAATTATTGGCAAATAACGACCTAGTCTAGATTCAGAAGCAAAGGAGAGGGAAAAAGGGAGGAGATTATATAGTTGGGGATTAGGGTTCTTATTTTGAGCGACGTAGTACGATTTGACCTTATGGGATTGGGGAACAGCGAAAATGATGCGGTCGTTGATGATGCGGATGAAGGAGGCGTTGGTGGTGGAGGAGAATGCGGCAAGTCGTTTGGGTCGGTATCTTGCTCGATTTGCCTCGAGGTGGTCGCTGATAATGGCAATCGATCGTGGGCTAAACTTCAATGTGGCCACCAATTCCATCTGGGTAAGATGGAATTCGAATTATAATTTTGATCATTTGTTTGTTTTTTGAAATTTGATGTTTTTGTTTGGAAATATGGAGATCTGAATAGTGTTTTAATTCTTGTTTGGTTCATCAGAAGAATTAAGTGATGTTTGATTAGATTTTGAGTTCCTAGCTGCTCATTACGGATGGTATATGTTTCCAATACTTTGTTAGGAAGTGGATGGAGTTGATGAGTTTGGTAGATGTGATTTTTCAAGACATGTATCAACTAGATCTTTTATGATCAGAACCTGAAGTTGCTTCTTTTCTTCCCCCAATCATTTTTGGGTGATCATGTTTTTTCGTCTGCCTTGACGCTTGATATTCATAATAAAACTTGCATCCGGATTGAATTATGGAAACTGCCGTCTAAATTTAAATATTCTCAACTTATACTTCATATGCGGGTTGAATTAAGGAAACTGCCATTCAAATTTAAATATTTTCAACTTATACTTCACATGCGATGTGCAGAGGGTTGGGCTTTACATTTTCATTTAACTGGGGATTAATCTTGCATTCAATTGATCATGAAGTGACATTATAAGATTGCTTTGTTACATCATGGAAGGATTTAAGGGGTTTAGTGTTGTGTTTCTTTAGTCTTCTATTATCCATATTTCTTAATTTTGAGAAAATTGAATGAGTAACTTCTGAGTCGTTTCTGTACCTTACCCTTTTAAACTACCCTGGATTGTACTAGTACACAAGGATTCTCTAAGCCTATCTAACAATGCTAATTATATTTTAAAAGTAGATTCTGATGCATTTTATGAAAATATGGATACTATATGTGATGGTGATTACTCGATAGACATATTATTCGTTCAATTTTTATTTTATTTAGGCTTTTCTTTCTTGTTTTCATCAGCTTAGATTAGAAGCATTTGTGAATTCTTATTTATATTTTTCCTTAAGCTTTAGAGATTTTCTTGATTATTAATAGAATCTAATATTTTCAGATCTGAAGTCAAGAATCTTTCTTTGACAGTGATTCTTATTTTAGGAGGGATTGCTAGATTCCTAAGAGTGATTTTTAAATCTATTTTTTTATTTTCATTCCTTACTTAGGAATTCCAGCCCTAATTCAAAGTTCCAGCAACCTAAATTTTAAGTTTATATGTGCAACATTAAATTGTCAGCATACTCCTCTCCATCCTATATCAATACATTTTTCATTTGCAGCTGTACTAGTGCTCTTATATGTTTACGTAGCCGAGAATGTTCTATTTGCATAGGATGATAATTGTCTCCCTTCATGTCTTTCTCACCATTTATATTTTTCATAATGCAAATTTACTTTTGGCCGTAATTTATGTTTAATGTCTGCAGATTGCATTGGATCTGCTTTTAATGTGAAGGGTGTAATGCAATGCCCTAATTGTCGTAAAATTGAAAAGGGCCAATGGCTATATGCAAACGGTTGTCGTTCACTGCCAGAGTTTAGCATGGATGACTGGGCCCATGATGAGGATCTTTATGACCTAAGCTACTCAGAAATGGTATGGTATTTAAGATAAGATACTGTATGTTGTATTTAACTATCTATTTGTTTCAGTTAAATCTTTTGTGGTGACTGAGCATGCCTGTTGAAACCTCTCATTTATGCTGTTATGCCAAAGCATTTACTCTTTTCCAATACATGTTACTTTTTTTTTTTTTGGGCTTTTTCACGATTAGATCATTTTCCTACTTGGGGCTCAATCTTAAAGAGAGGGTTTACAATGCCATTCATGTTATGGCTCTATGACTTATTTCTCCGGTCCATATACTCTATGTACAACCCCTTCTAGGATAGAAGTTAAATGATAGGATCGAAATTCATTGATACATTATAAAACAACTGTGACAGCTGAGAATTCTTTCTGGCACCCTCATTTGCTCATGTTTAGAAAATATGTTAACAATGAAAGAAAGAGTGGCTAACCTTAAGTTGGTACCTTTAGATATTTCATATGGGCAAAAGATTGGGCTTAAGCATGATCTGGATAAAAATTTTACACCATCTCAGGGTTGTCTTGGTGTTGTTTCTGTTTCAATGTTAGAAGAAGTTGAAATGGTTGTCACAACTTCTAGTTTCAAACGACTCTTGGCACTAGACAAAATGGTGCAGCCAACTTTTCCCCAGCAGCTGCCTGCCTTGATCTTGTGTGCATTATGTAAATGCCAACTGTTGTGGTAAAGCTGCAGCTAGCAATTACTATAGTTACTGTTTGGGACCAATAAACAAGAATACAGGTTCCATTACTTCAAACACAGAAAGGAAGGTGAACTACAATTGGAGATAAAATCATGAAGAAGATATTATTGTTATAGATGCTTTGATAATTGAATGCATATCCATTGGGTTCAAGGTATGTCCTAGATGTTCTTAATCAAGTTGTAAAAGAGTTGCTAGTCCAGTAATTAATAGCACACGCACATCTACCGTTTGAAAGTCTCCCCTGTTATATTATGCAGGGAAATGAGGGCCTTTCTTGCCATCTTGTTTCAAGTTGTGATGTCACTGGAGGATAGTTAATTGATTACAGTTTCTATACTGTTTGTTAGATGGGAGTTGAATAATAGATCTTGTTTCACAGTTAGTTCCTGATGTCCTCTTACATGAAGTTATGTGCCATTAACAAATTTTATTTTTAAAAACATTCTTCAGTTTCCTCTTTAAAATTTTGCATTTAAACTACTGAAAGAAGCTCTCTTTTTTCTTTAACAGCATGGACATGCTGTTTACTTCGCTCCTTCATGACATTTCAGATATGCATGTTTATAAAATTTTCTGTAATTGGATGTTTATGGTGATATCTAAGTGTATATATGACATTCATGCCCACATCTCTAACTCTTTTAATATTTATAGCTTTTTAAAGACTGAAGTTGTGTTCCAGGCATGGAATACTTTTCTGGAAAGAAAATGACGTTAATTTTACTTCTATTGCTTCTTTATTATATTGTTGTTCTTAATGGTTTTGCAGTCCTTTGGAGTCCATTGGTGCCCATTTGGTAGCTTGGCACGACTTCCTTCATCCTTCGAGTAAGCATCATCCAATGCTTTAGCGCTTAAAGTTTTTGCCGAATCTAATTTGAACAGAGAATTCTTTATCTATTTTCTACTTTCTACTTCTCGAACATATGCATGTGTGATTTATGTGGATGTGCACTTACTCAGGAACCTTTAATTTCAGAATTGGGTGGCCATTAAAAAAGAAGAGATTTAACGTACAACGAAATCATTGAGGAATATACCTTTTACCCGCCACAAAATGAGATCCTCAAAATATGAAATACTGAGAAGTCAACAAATACTTTAGTGCAGTTACAGTACACCAGAGTTTGCATTTTCATGCCTACATAATGTTGCAATGTTTGTAGCCAAATATGTGAATCTTTCTCTAAACCCAAATCTGACAGAAAGAGAGAGAGAAACACAGGGAGGGAGGAAGAGACAAAAACCAATCCTACTTCAGATTTTCCACATACAGTCCATGAGTTGTCTTTTGTTCTTTATAGTTGAACTATTCAGTTTCCTTTTGTTCTGTCTTCTGGGTTGGGTGGTCAAACATTTATCAAAGCTGCCCCTGTTCTACTTTTAGGTGGAAGCATTGCTATTTTGTTGAGGTATAAAGGGTGTAGAATTGTTTAGTATATTTTAACCTTGTCTTAGGAGACTAGGCTTACAGAATTTTTTGTTACTTATAGTTGGTTTATGTTTTCTTAGAGGTACTCTGATTTTGTGTTATTTGATATATATATTCTCAAGGATGAAATTTTCTTCCTTCTAACATAATATTATTTGCTTATTGATTGCAGGGAAGGGGAACTATCAGCAAATACTTGTAAGAAATTCGTCTATTCTTTTTAGTGACTATTGATTAAGTTCTTAGAACAGAATGAAATTCATGTTGATGTGACTGATGTTTAAATGCAGATCACGACCTGCTGGGACATCCTGCTATATTTGGGGAGCACACTGCTGTATCATCTGGTAGTCACCCATGCCCATACATAGCTTACGTTGGACCAATTCATCCTCCGCTTTCAACCTCCAGTTCAAGTGTTTCAGATGGTTCTAATTTCAATAATCACTGGAGTGTTCCAACATTACCCAGTGAGATTCCTGATTCATATGCATTTCCTGCCTTGGATGTACATTATCAGAGCTGGGAGCACCATTCCCTTCCCTTCTCTACTACTAGTAATCGGATTGGTAATGTAGATCAACCTTCAATCCCTCCTGTTCCTCAAAGATCTGCCAGAAATATTTCTGCTCTTCAAAGATCTGGATCATTCATGCACCCATTGCTGGTTGGCCACAGGTATACCTTTGGGTTAATTTACAACACGTGTTATTAATGCGATTCATCATGACTTCATGTAGCATAAATCTATTTCTTGATATGATAGTTGATTTAGTGTACCATACTGTCATATGTTTTAATGATCCTTAATTTGAGTCATTGATAGTGAATGGTATTGACCAGTGCTTTCTATAAAACCACTAGGACCTTTCAAACAAAAGTTCTACCGAATTGGCTTCTTTAGAAACGGCAATACCCATTGGGAGTGTCAATACATTTAAACTGTTCTTGTTCATCTTCTGTCTCTTTCTGGGAGTCTTATTGTTATTTTCCTTTGCCTAGGTCCGAAATTACCTAGGTGTTTTATTGTACTAGATCCTGTAGTATTTGTGGATTGTTGATGTTAATGAGTTTGTAGAAGTAGCATTAAAGGCATTTTCTTGTACAGCTCTAATGCAAGAGCTGGGAGTTCAATTGCTTCTTCATTGCTTACACCCTACCAAGGCAGTAATGCTCGAGCACGTGATCGGGTTCAAGCTCTTCAGGCATACTATCAACAACCTGGCAATTCTCCAGCCATCCGCACGCCAGTTGTTTCCGGATCCCGAAGATCCAGCAGTCATAGAGGCTTGTCTCAGGTAGGAACTATGGCTTCATCATCTGATCAGACAGGCTTCTATTTTGGCCCAGGAGGCACACCAGGTCGGAACTTCCAAGAAGCAGAAAATCCTCCTACACGATTTCGGGCATGGGAAAGAGATCATTTGCCATCATTTTCGTTAAGTCAGGTTGACAGAGATTCCAGTTGGGGTGCATTTCATCATGGCGCCAGTGGTTCAGATCCCAACATCAGGTCCAGCAGCTTCCGCCAAAGGCATGGCTTGGAAAGGATGTCATCACAAAATCGGTCATAGCTTTCTTGATGAAGCAAACTGCTACTAAATGACTGGAACAAAATTATGTATGCGTGAGAAAACTGATATATAATGCTTGGAGTCTGTCAGTTCTGACAGCCTCAAAATACTGTCGAAATGGCCCAAAAATACTTTTTGACAGCCAGGTCTGTGTGATGGACTTTGGTCTCCGGTTTCATTGCCCTGCCTTTGAGGATATATAAAATAAGATCTCATGTTGGATAACAGCTGGCTTGAGAAGCTATCTCTTATTGTTTTCCATCCATAAGGTTGCCGTGTAAAGACCGAATGGGTTAAGCATCTGATTTTTGGATACGTTTGCACAAGAGTTGGATTTTCCATACATTTACGCATTCGACATTTGTTGCACAAGAGTTCAATTATTCAGTTAATTTTTATAAATTAAAATAAATTAATTAATTTTTATTTAATAATATTTTATAATCAACTTTATAACTAAATTTGATTAAGAGAAAGTGATGTTAGGCTTAATCTTGAAGTTATTGGCTTCAACTCTTAGCTAATTAATACCAGACCCAATCTCAGTGAGAGATAGGTATAGCATAGTCCCCTATAATGCAATTTCCTCGACTTGCCACTGTGTTTGGTAGCTACATTCCAACTCTTAGATTTTTTTTCCCTTGGATTCTAATGTGACATCCATTTGATTTCTAATTCTAGCTCCTATTCATATACCAAATAATCTAAAGTTGAAATTCAGCCACAAATATAAGATAAAAAAAGAACGTTTTAAAATATATAGGTAAATATGAAAAGTTAGTATATTATTAAAAATAAAACTTTCCTAATATTTCAATCCCTAGTACAAAGTTAAAAATTTGATTGTGATTTTATATTTCTTGAAAAATAAGACAATACTAAAAAAAATTCTAAAGAAAATGCATAAATCATTTTCTATAGTATAGTTTCAATGAGGTCGAGTGATAATGCAACAAGGATTGTCACTACTACTAGTACTAACTGCATTGATTAAAAATATAATTAAATAAACTAAAATAAAAATAAGAATCACCAAATTGAAGCAACAAATAAGTTGAAATAACTAGTAGATAAATAAGATTCGAATGAAGAATTCCCTTAGAACCATTCCTATGCTTGAATTTATCTTGATTTAATGATTAATCAAGGGAGTACCATTCCGTGCCGATCGGTACATATGTACTATACCGGTCGAAAAACAAAACGGTTTTCATTATTTGGGTACCGACTAGATATACTAGTTAGTACTACTAGTTTTTGTTCGGTACCTGCCGGTATCTAAAATACCGGCTGGTACGATAAATTTGAAAAATAGTAGGGACTTATTTGCAATTTTTAAAAATTTAAACGTAAACCCCCCCAACTAGCTGGTACGATAAATTTGAAAAATAGTAGGGACTTATTTGCAATTTTTTAAAATTTAAATGTAAACCCCCCTATTGTGTGCCTCACTTTCCCACACCCGAAGCTCACTCTCTTTCTCTCTCTATCAATAACTCTCACTTTCACTCACCGTCGTTCCCTCTCTCTCATTCTCCTCTCCATCTCTGACGGTACTACTCCCTCTCCTGCAGTGTTGCTCCTTTCCCGACGACTATCATCATCCTCCTCAATCCATGCAAGCATCATAGATCCTCGACTTCTCCACTTGAAGTCTTGAGCACACCACCGTTTTCAGCCCTCCTCCACGAGGACCACTGCACCACGCCATCACCACCATTGAACATTTGAAGGAGGAGAGAACGCCGCTGCTAGCCCCAAATCTACACTTGAAACTGTGACCCATCACCTAACCCAAAACCCAAAGCTTGTGAGTTGGTTTTTGGGTGTGTTTTTTGAGTTTTCAAATTTTTCCTATTTAATTACATTTTTGATTGTGAATTGGTTGGAACTTGGATGTTGAAAGCTGGAATTAATTTTGTTATTCGATTGGAACTTGGATTTATGAATCACTTGGAACTTGGTTTTGTGATTTGCGTGTATCTAGGTTGGAAATTGGAGATGAATGATTCATGGTTTTGTGATTTGAATATTGGAGTTGAATAAGTTATGATGTTTTAGTTTTGTGATTTGCATGGGTTGGATTGGTTATTGGAGTTGAATGATTATTTGGTTTGGTTTTGTGGATTGGTTTATGTAGCGCCCCAAATTAGGGGTTAGAAGATTAAAGGAAGTTAGTACGAATTATGTTTGTTATTTGCTTATTAAATAT
>JANKYE010000010.1:4802279-4813787 GCA_032467995.1 Erythroxylum dillonii
AAAAATTATTGTTATTTCAAATTAATTGTCATTATTATTTATTATTAAGATTTTTTAAAGCATGGTTGATGTAAACAATAAACTAGAAAAGCATACAGTACAACTGTATAATATATCAATATGGACTATTTTGCAATTTTTTAAAATTTTAGGGACTATTACAGTTCTGTTCCAGAGCTCAATTCGGTACCAAGTCCGGTACGATATTCATAGCATTGATGGTAGTAGTAGTGGTAGTGATAGTAGTGATACTGGTACTAGTACTGATAGTGTTCCATCTTAGCCCAAGAAAAAGTACCTGAACCTGATGTGAGGAAGAGAAGAAGACAAGGTGACTAGTTTTTCTGCACCACGAACAGCTCTTGAAGCTCAACCTTCAATTCGTAATGTAATGTAATCAAAAGAAGTGACTCACAATGTCAATATGACAGTAGCTAGATGGTGATATGATACAAGTTCATCATTTAATGCTTTTCAGTCATTATTATTAACCTATGATAGATAAAATAACCTCTTATGATTTGGGATACAAAGGTCCTTCGATTGATAACTTAAGATGTAAACTTTTGAGTTATTTTGTTTCTAAATTAGAAGCTATTTGGCAAAAAGAAGAGTGAATTGGGCTACTAATAGATGTTCAATCATGTGTGATGGATGGACAAATAGTAAATATGAGCCTATTATTATTATTTTATTTATTCTACAAATAGCTCTATATTTTTTAAATCTATTATCAAAAACATCTCTAGGTTTTATTGTGGGATTCCTAAAGTGGTATGTAAAGGCTTCAATGTTGTTTGTAGTGGATCAGTTCACCGAATATGCAGGATTCATTATTGCTCCACTAATTTGTTTAATTGAAACTTCTATTGAGTTATTTTATTAGAATTCATGAAACACTTTGTCATTCCAATAGATATTATTAGTTATCGGGATGCTTGATTCATTAGGTGATTTTGGACTTCATTATACAATCTAATGGGAGCTTACTTAAAGTACTCTAGGGTTGATCACTAAAAGAAAAAGGAAAATGAAATAAGTAATGCTCTGTTAGAGGACTATTGCCTAAAGCTAACAAAAGGTTAATTATTCATTCCACTTTCCATGTTTAGCTTTTTGTATAGGTTTTATGAAGGTACTAAAGAATAAAAAATGAGTAAGCCTAAATGTGAACCTTTATTGGTACAAAAATATTAGCAATGATACAGACAAGATCGTTGATTATCACTTGTACAATGTAAGAAAAGTCAACACATATAATTCCATGCACAATATGGGAGAAAAACACTTCCCTTTGGCATTTTGAGTTTAAGATTAGGATTTTTTTGGCAAACCTCAAAATGAAGATGTTAGATCCTTTTGGTCGGGGAGGTTTATGAGACCATCTTATGCATTCCAATGAACTTTGAAGCAAGATGAATCATTGCTACTTACTCACCAATAAAACCAAGGCATGATGATGACAAGCTGTAACATTGAACTTGATAACTTACCAAGGCAACAAGCATTTGGCCTTTTAGCTCGTGCATAAACTTACTAAGTGGTGGTGTAATCTACAGATTCTAAAGAGTCCAAAATCACCCTAACTTTATATTGGATTCAAGTGGTAACAATTACCTTAGTTGTTATTTGGTGATGGTTAATTTGATTATATCGAATGATGTCAAACTACCCCTCTAATTGTCGCCTTGCATAAGCAGACACAATAGTTTTCAATTGTTTGTATAAATTGTACCTTGTTCAAAAATCATATCCTAAGCAATTGGGACGGAACTATATAAAACTCCCTTGTCCTATTACATATAAAGGGGGAAACATATGGAGGGCATAATTTAGACTACGTTAGTCATCAACACAAATTGTAATTCATCTTCCTCAATCCTATAAAATTTCCACTTCTATTTTCAATTCTTTGTAGCAACCCTTTCTGCAGCCAGGAGCATCAAACAGTCCTACGATACCTAATCCATCTCTCCATACAAGTGCCCTCAAAAGGAAGGGCTGATTAGCTTCATACGTTTCGATTTTAACAGAATATATTAGGAACTCAATAGACGGTAAGACACAATTAGGTATACACGAACTAACACAAGTTACAATCAGCAGAGGAATGACGAGTTTAAAACTTGGTTCATCAAATACACATATTACGAACATATTCAATGATACACTGGAACATAGTCCAACGTAGTCACGAACATATTCAATGATATAAAAGCCTCCCATTCGTCCATTTATTATCATACACTGGAAGGTTGCAGGCTACGTAGACTACAGAACAAGGAAACATGGTTCAATCAAGCATTGTAAGGAGTACTTAAAGTTACTCTTAAAAGACAATACTCTTGAAGCTATATCTCTAGCTTTATAAACCTTCTAAGGTTCTTCCCAAACATTTCATAACCAGTCCGAGACCACCTAATATCGATCCCTAGAATCCATTGAACGACTTCGATCAGATCTCACCTGCCAGAAAGTAGCACCTAAAATCAGAACCGCCACATATTCGACAGCATAATTTCCTAGAAAATGCATCCACGTAACTAATCACATGATTGACAACAACAGTTCACACCAAAGGTCAGAACAAGATACGCTCCTACTTCGGTTTCCATGAACCTGTTTACGTAGGGCACCAAGAATGACAAAAAGAAAAAGGAAATTGCAGTATGATTGAATAATTTTACTTACAGATGAAAGTGGGGATCTTGACCTTGAGGAGGATCTGCAAAAATATTCAGAAGCAAGCAAACTCAATAACCAGAAATATCCATTGTAATATTTTCACCCAAAAGCCTAAGCACAAAATTCCCAGCTGACGTCACTCAAATGCGTTTCTAGAATTTCACCACTTCAAAAGGGACTAACCCAACTATGTCAATGAAACTATCTAATCAAATATCAAACACAGACTATGTGGCAGCAGTTTCCTCCAGTAGATCACCAATAACTTAGACATTGGAAACATAGATGCAAGAGAAAAATGATGCTACCCCATCTATTCCCAACAAAAGGAGACCCACTTCCTGTCAGTAAGACCACATCCAAAGACACTGGGCACAATTTATCACTGGTACTAGAGTACTTTCAAGGTACTCTTTACAAAGACAGATCCAGCCAAATTTCAACCAAAATCACACCACATAAATTTAGCATCCACCACATATTTATGCTGTAACTTGGAGCTATCTCCCCGGGGATCCTCCTCATCAGAAACAGCATACGTCCACAACCAAAGAGGTGAAGGCATATGAGGAACGCATCCCATCAAGTCCCTAACATCCAGTCCCCAAGTCGCAGCTCAAGATCAATCTATAAAACAAACAATGCAACCTTATAAACAATGAATGACAACCAGCCAATTGCTAATTCTTTGCTTAACTTCTTATACAGTTAGCCTTGTCCTGGAGACAGAGGACTAGGGGAGATCTACCACAAATGGATGGATTATCCAAGACACAAGTTAAAGAGAGACGTTTCAAATTTTGGACCATCCCTTATAAAGTTTTTAAAAACAATGTGATTACCAGACTTTCCTGGGAAAATAGCGAAAAAGGCGAAGACTTGAAAATAAAAGTGATAAAAACAATACAGACCAAAAAAAAAAAAAAAGAGAGATCGCACTTGCATAAAGGAAATAACAAAAATCAACTAAAAGGATGTCTTGAACTGCCAGCCATCACAGCCACAAATTGAATGAAGCCACTCATGGAAATGTCCAAAAAATTACCAACATTTATATTACGCATCTAACAGACACAAAGACCTCACTACTCCAGACACAGTTGATTTAAAGACACTGCATTTACATTTAGCTGAAGGACATGCATCTAGTTAGCTCTTCCAAATATAATCAAACAGCAAATTGCAGTTGGTTACTAAATAAAGTAACTTTCACATTTTCACTCTTTTGAAGCCTCTGGATAAGTAGAGCCAACTCAACTATTCAAAAAACTAAACTAAAACAGTAACTAAACAAGACTCAAGGAAACAGATTCACGAGGAACAATAAAACCCAGAATCAACTAGCTAAAGCAATAAGAACAATACATCAACAAAGCTTTTCTTTTTAAGACCATAATTTTCATATTTGCCATTTCACCAAACATGAATAGCAGCAAAGCTCCCAAGGAGTTTACCAAACAACCAACTTCAAAGTAATTCAGTAGAAACTAAAATGTATACCTCGACAGAGATGTTCCTCTATGGGAATGTGATGAAACAGACCCAACAGGGGATACTGATGCATATCGATATGAATGCTTAACCCTAGGAGAGTAACTGTCATAAAACAGGCTTTTAGTCAAATTGATTGCGAATAAAACATGGTCTCATGGTTCTTGCAAAATACCTTCTGCTCCTGTAGCTATAGCTAGGACTGCGGCTGCGGCTGCGACTTCTCGAGTAGCTTCTAGAGTAACTTTGCCTTGATAAATATGGACTACGAGAAGGGCTCCTAGAATAGCTTCGTCTTGAATCATACTCCCTCACCTAAGCACATGTCAACTAATAATAAATACTAGTACAAGAAGAACATGGCCATAGAGTCACCCAATTACTTACCCTTATGTAAGCCCGAGAAAAGGCATTCCGAAATTCAGAGTCATCAAGTTTCCTAACCTGCAGAGACAAGCAACAGATTAGGACTGCTATGACCTTAATTATAAAGCCCTCAAAAACTTTGCAACCAAGTAATGAATTGCATTATAATTTTGCAATAGCTTATTTTCCTACCGCGTATCTCATATCATCATAATTCATGTAATCCACAATGCCAGTCATCCCTGAAGTGAAAAATAAATGAAAAAGAGTAAGTTTATTTTACAGGAAACAGTAAGGACCCAATTAGTTTCTAACATGAAATCCCCAGTCAATCTATGTAGTATGCAAAGACACGTTCAGGTCATGAGAAGACAATTAGTTAAGAATTTTTACAAGATGAAGGAGAATCGATCTTTTAAAGATTCAATAATCTTTGCTCAATTGTCCACTTGATCAAAATATTTTATGCTCAATTTTAGACCATCGAAATAATTTCAAGTCAACAACCAACCAAAAAAATACATCATTCAACTAACAACCAAAGAAAACATCTTTTTCAAAAAGAAAGATAAGGAAACAAACTAGTTTTACCACATCAAGTACCAGCAGATCACCCTACGACAAAGTTATTGTCTAATAGACTAATACATACACAGTCTTAAGATGGACATCATGCCATCTTTTCTTACCATCTCGGTCTCGAAATACTTGAGAAAAACAGACATCCCCAGCTCGGCGCATATGATCCTGATAGATGTATAACCCAAGCCAATTTAACAGTTAATAACTTTGAAGACTCAAATACCCAAACTTGTTATTTAATCAGACATTACAAAACGTAACCGAGAACACCTTTAGATCTTGCCATGAAGCAGAAGGTGGCAATCCAGTAACCAAAACTGAAAGAAAAGAAGATAATCAACACTTAACAACAAACCCATAAAAGTATAATCAACACTAACAACAAACCCGTAAAAGCAAACAAGTGATACTAGAGCAGCATATACCCCGAAAATCTGAGCGCTTGGAAGGTCCACGGCTAACACTACTGCCACTGTAACTGCTATACCGGTCAACAGGTGATGAATGTCTTCTCCCACCATGAGCTAGCTCAACCTAACATGTCATACACTTGTTCAATAAAAGGATGATTAAAGATAGCAAACCGTTTCAATGAAACTATTGCATCACCAAAGACAATAGCATAAGCAAGCAAGAGTATAAACAGACAGACCCGTAACCGGTGGCCATCAAATTTGTAGCCATCTCTCCCCTCGATTGCATCTTCAGCATCTCGAGGATCCTCAAACTGAAATAAAAATTCAGATAACTGTATAAGTGGTGTGCAACACTTCGAAAATGTGACATATCAAATAAAGTAACAAAGAAGGAAATTGTCAAAATGAAATGAGGTAACATTTAGTGGTTGGCGGACTTTTGCCCTTGAAAAGCAAAAGGAAATCATGGATGTAAAGAAGCAATTTCGTAAATCATGAAATCTCAACGCACCTCCACAAAAGCATAGCCTGGGGGTCTAGGTGGGATTTTCACATCGATGTCGACTATGGGACCATACTGCAATCAGAGAGCAACATCACGTAAAAAGAATCATTAGCAAGGCGCTTCAAAGTAAGTAGGTTATCTGCAACAATCTATTGATTTACAAAGTAGGTAGGAACAAATTCCAAACTTTAACGGTAACTATAGCCTAGCAAATATATACACATCCACGTATTCAAGAAACAAAATTACCAAAACCCAAATTTAAGACGCTTAGAGTAAAAGTACAAGTTCAATACTACAGAGTTAAAGCCAAAATTCAGCCCAAGTCCAGTTCAACACTTGGAACAACTTATGTGTTATGAAACAATTCAACAAAGAGAATACCTTGTAGAACAAATCTTCAACTTCTCGTACACGAATATCCCCTGGAAGATTTCCCACATAAAGAGTTCGGCTTGATCGACTGCTCATTGTAGCCTGTATCCCACAACAATACGTAAATAATCCTTCCACAAGTTATATCACCTTTTGTCAGAAAAGAAAAGATTCATAATTTTAACGTACATGCAGTATAGTTAAGGGAGTTATTGCCTGCTTCGGAGCCATGCACAAGAACAAGGAATCAATAAAATAGTCAAAACAAGATTGTCCACCAAAAGAAAATCAGACATTAGAAGACAAAGAAAAAAACCGATTTCATAAGATTTACACGCCTAACTTCCAATTTTCCAACGTAAAGAACACTGGGAATCTTTCAGAAGTCAGTATTTGAAACGAAAATAAACCACCCCTCTTTCTCTTTCATACATACACAAACGCAAAAGATAAAGGAATCAACAAAAAGGAAAAGAAAAACCTTTAGTTCCATAAGAAGACGAGAACTCACCTCAATCTCAGGTAAAGTGGAGACAGCAGAGAAGGTGAAGCGTAGAAGAAACTGGCTTTTGGCGTTGAGAGGAAATGTTTGTGGGGTTAACAGGATTTTTCTGGAAGATGTACTTTATAGTAGGAGGAGGAGGACACGTGTAAGCGGTGGGTCGTTTTTAACCTCAGGTTTCGCCAGAATTTACAAATCAACATGTGGCAACGTGTCGGAATGAAAATCGAAAGCTATTTGGCTTCCTTCGGGGAGGAGAGGAGCCACGTGGTTGGTTTGATGACATTTGGATGGTGAGCTTTTGAATGTTCTAGGGATTTTCAAGTCAATAAAGTTTTGCAAATTCAAATTGATTTTTATCAATTTTGAACAAATATTCGAGATAAGGATACCCTTTTAAGACTTAAACAGTAATATCTTTATTGTATCATTTAAATTTTGGAACAACCATAAAGCAGCATTCTTTCAATACAAGCATTAACAAGTATAATTACAAATGAAGTAAGGATGGTAGTAAACTATAAACAATTAAATAATAATACAATTTTTTATGGATATTTTCTACCACATAAGGAAACTTTAATAAATCTAACTAGAGGAAAAACAAATTTTCTCTAAATTTGATTATAAAAGTGAATTTTGGCAAATAAAAATGAATAAAAAAAGTATCTCTTATACTGCATTTTCTATCCCTCAAGGTCATTATGAAGGGCTACTAATGTCTTTTAGTTTAAAAAATGCCCCTTAGATATTCTAGAGAAAAATGGATAACATATTTAAGTATCACAATTTTATACATTGTTATGTAGATGATATTTGATAGCTAGTAATAATATTGCAGAACATATTATACATCTTCATAAATTTGCAGATTTATGTGAAAAATATGGACTTGCTCTTTTTGAGAAAAAAGGATAAGATATATCATATTGAAATGGAATTTCTTGGAATAGAACCAGATGTTAGAGGTGTTAAACTTCAACGTCATATACCTAAAAATATTTATCAATTCCCAGATAAATTACAAGATAAAAAACAAGTATAAAGGCTTTTTGGGCGTATTAAATTATGCTTATAATTTTATTCAAAATCTAGTTGAGATAAGAAAACCTTTTCAAATATTGTTATTGAAAGACCAAAGGTTTGAGTTTTTTCCTTACTTGATTAAATAGGTAGAGAAAATTAAAGTTATGTTAACAGCAGCACGTCGTAACGCTACACCAAAATAAACTAGACCTATTATTATAGCAGTTGTAAGTTTAAGTTAATCCTACAGAGAGTGTTCGATTAGGTTTCATTATGAAAATAATCGGTATTTAAGTTCGGGGATTTGGTTTTGAAATAATAAAATAAAAACGAAAATAAGCTAATGAAAACAAAGTAAAGAAAACATGCAAAAATGATGAAAGTGGTGAATTCGTTAAGAATCTGGTTCTTTGGTTCTATCTCAGTATACACCTTAATTAAACATACTTTATTGATTTATTGTTATTTTACCTCTTCTAGTAACTATTAATCTTGAGGTAATGATAAGCTCTACTAACCTTAATTTTTCCTTAGGTTGTGTTTATTAAGATATGATCGCTAATTAAACCTAGCCACCGTATAACCTAAGATACGATCTCTAGATTCAATTAGGTAGTTGCATTAGGAATTAGGAAAATTGATTAATCAAGAAAACAACCACATACAATGGGGTCATTTAACTTAGGTTATGTTATTCCTAATGATTACGAGCCACTGGTCACTACAAATGAATTTCAACATAACAATTATGGATTATATTGAAATTCTAGCAATAATTTTGTAATAAAACGATCCGATGAACGCATTCAAATAATCTTTTCACAATACCCAAACAATAGTCATAGGATAACACAATCAATTCCTAAAGAGATAAAGAAACAACAAATACAAAGAAGGAATGCTTAACCAAGTCGTTAGCATTGATGTCACCTCTAAACTGGCATAGGGAAGCTAGCCCTCCATGGGTCTCTTAAGGTTGAGAGCTTTTATTGCCCTCTTCATTGTTGTGTCCTGAAACCCCTTCTTCGCTCTCTGTTTTCTCCAATCAAAACACACTAAAATTTTCATAAGACTCTCGGTCGTCACAGCTCTCTTGCTTTTATGTTAAAACTTAGGGGCTAATTAGTGAGGTGTCAAGTGTCACACTCATGACTTGGTGCGTCATAGGTGTGACATGGGCGTCAAGTGTCACATTCTCATGTCTATGCATTTATATTGCACAACCATGAGTTAAAACTCACGGCTATGCAATAATTTGGCATGGTTGTGAGCATTACAAAGCTAATGTATAGCTGTGAGTGATTTTCATGTCATTTCCTTTTCTTTTCTTATCTCCTCCTTTTGATATGTTCAATATATATATCATCTTTCTTGGCATTTTCTTGTCTTCTCTTGCTTTTCATCTTCTTCTTCTTGCTCCATGAAGACCGGTGAATGTGAATCTTCGAAAAACAACTCAAAGATGATGTTTTCAACTGACTTTAGCTCTTTTGTTTTTGAATTATGCCTAAAGCCATGTATGAGTCAAAGTGAGTATCTTAAGTAATTTCATACCATTTTGAAATGTGTTTGCAAGACTCCAAATTGTGAATTTTCACAATTTCAATCTCTCATTATTTTCTTTACTCAAACAAAAGTCAAATTTGAATTATAAAGTAACTAACGAATTTTTAAGGAAGCGATACCTTGTTATACTATTTTATACAAGTTGTATACTTACGATATAATAACCTCAAATAATTTTAAAACTTTGAGCCAAACATGAAGTAGCTATTAAGTTTTTGGTATACTTGTCGGGAATTGCATATAGCATCAAGTGTGATTTAAATTTTTTAATTGAGCTTTTTTATTTGATATTCTTTTCTTTTGTCTAACAGGTCTATGCAAACATGAAGTTCTGAAAGTGCGAGCAGATTAAGTGAGCTTGACATCACTAAACTTTATAGGGAATTGAGAAAAGCAAGGCATCAAGATAAAATAAAAAAGATAATGGCAAGTCAAGGAGATCAAGGTAGTGACCAAAGAACATTAATGGATTTTATGTAGTCTAGGTTCAATCCGAACTAATAAGGGATCCCCAAATTGCCTATTAATGAAAACAATTTTGAAATCAAGCCTACTTTATTGAATTTTTTTCAAATTAATGTTCAATTATATGGTTTACCATATGAGGATCCAACCTTACTAATTTTTTGGAAATTTGCAATACATTTAGGTATAATGGATTATCTGAAAAGATAGTAAGGATGAGGCTCTTTCCCTTCACACTGAAAGATCAAGCAAAGGCATAGTTAAATTCTTTTAGTTTAGAGCATGTAACTACATGGGACCAGTTAGTGCAAGCTTTCCTAGCTAAATACTTTTCATTAACAAAGACGACCCGAATTGTCAAGGAGATCATAACCTTTCAGCAGTATAAGGAGAATCCCTCTACGAGGCATGAGAGAGATTCAAGGAGCTACAGAGAAGTTTTCCTCACCACAACCTTCCAAGAGAGTTGTTATTGCAAACATTTTATAATGGATTTAATGCAGCAACTAGGAGTACAATTAATGTAGCAGTCAAAGGCTCGTTGATGAGAAAAACCATCGATGTTGCGTATGATCTGATTGAGGATATGGTCACTAAGAACTATTTATGGTCAACTGAAAGAAGTAGACTACACAATGTGAAGGAACAAAAGGGAATCATGGTAATAGAGTCAGCTTCAACCATACAAGCGTAGATAGCGACATTAACCCGAAAGCTAAACAACATCAATGCCTCATCCAGTTTGGTAAACGGAATGCAACAGGTTTTTGAAATATGTGGACAATAAGACCATACATCAATAGAATGTTATTTGATGAACAATTATGGAACAAAAAAAGCAAATTATTTAGGTGTGTCACAACGGTTAGGTAACAATTCTTTCTCGAACATTTATGAATTTGGTTGAAAAAACACCCAAAATTTTCCTAAACTAATAATATAGGTGCAAATTTGAGACCACAAAGATTGTCAGGATTCCAAGACAGGTTAGAAAATTAGGAGTCAAAGTATGAAAGCCTCAAGTCAAAGATGGAATCCCAGTTTGTCAGAATAATTGTTGCGATAAACTCTATAGTATCCAAGGTTAATATTATGGATGAAGAACAGAAAAAGACACAAGCAAGGACTGAATTGATGCTCAAGAATCATGCTTCTTCCATTCACTATCTAGAGGTACAAGTGGGTCAACTTGCAACCACATTGATATACAAAAATTCAAGTAACCTTCCCATCCAAAATTTGTGAATCTACACAACCTAAGAGAAGTGCAAAGACTGATGCACAATCATGTATCCCTTATATGGTTCAAATCTTTATTTCTGTGTTTTTATTTGAATTCTTCTCCTTTTAGTCTATGAAGGCAATTACAACCTATAATGTAACATCTCACCCCCGACAGGAAGGGTAAAATAGTAATTTAGCAAAGGATGAGAGTGATTTGGATTAATTAGGATTGTCATGCATACTGGTATTGGTCAACAGTGAAATATGTGCACATGAAATAACTGTACATGCATTCATGATTATTT
>JANKYE010000010.1:4849324-4864104 GCA_032467995.1 Erythroxylum dillonii
AAATAAAAAATATTTAATTTTTTTAAATTTTGGGGGGCCCAGTGGTAATGCATACAATGCTTTAAAGGGTGACATTCCAATGGCACTGCTGTAGATAGAATTAAACCAAAATTTTGCCCAACTTAACCATTTTGGCAATTCTCTAGATTGTTCTCCAGCAAAACAACGTAGTTAAGTTTCTAAACATTTGTTAATCACTTCGGTTTGCCCATCCGATTGAGGATGATAGGCTGAAGTCATATTAAGGGTCGTTCCCGACTGTCGAAATAGTTCCTACCAAAAACCACTCATAAACACCCTGTCTCTATTAGAGAAAATGACTTTAGGAAGGCCATGTAATCTGACTACTTCTCTGATGAATATAGCAGCTACCTGTTTAGCTGTAAAGGGGTGCTTCAAGGCCAAAAAGTGGTTGTACTTAGAAATTCTATCAACCACCACTAAGATAGTATCAACTCCCATGGCTTTAGGTAATCCCAAAATGAAATCCATAGACAATTCTTCCTACACTAGGTTAGGTATAGGTCGGGGTTGTAACAACCCTGCGGGCTTTAAAGATACATATTTGTTTTTTTTTTGACATACATCACAGGACAAGATAAATTGTTTAATATCAGACTTCATTCCCCTCCAATAAACAACCCCAGATAACCTCTTGTCAGTGTGGAAGAAACCAAAATGTCTACCTGAAGGAGTAGTGTGGAATTCTCTGATTAGTTTATGAATATATGGACTCGAATCGGGTAAAACCAACCTGTTTGCATAGAAGAGGCGTGAACCCATCAGTTTGAAAGGTGGATGACCATTGGGTTGGATTAAAAGATCCTGAATTAATCTCTTAAGCTTTGGATCCTGTTATACCAAGTCTTCCAAATGGTCCAACTCCTCATGATAACCTATGGATATAGCCTTTAACTCTCCTTCAGTTCTTCTGGACAATGCATCTGCTGCTTTGTTTTCAAGACCTGGCTTATAACGAATATCAAATCGAAATCCTATAAACTTAGTAACCCATTTATGTTGTTCTTCTCCCAAAAGCTTCTGATCAATTAAGAAATGCAAACTTCGTTGGTCTGTTTGAATAATAAAATGCCTTCCTAGCAGATAATGTCTCCATTTTTGTACTGCCATCACAATTGCCATCAACTCCCTATCATAAACTAGTTTAAGCTGATTACGAAGGGATAATCCTTGACTTAGATAGGCTGTAGGTCTACCTTCTTGCATTAACACTGCCCCAAGGCCTACTTCCGATGCATTTGTTTCAACAACAAAAGGTTTGGTGAAGTCCGGTAAAATTAATATAGGGGTACTGGTCAACACTTTCTTCATAGTTTCAAAAGCATTTTGTGCCTCTGCTAACCACTGAAATTTATCCTTGCACAGCAGATTAGTGAGTGGTTTTGCTATGCTGCCATACCCTTTCACAAATCTCCTGTAGTATCCCGATAACCAGTGTTTTGAAACCCGGACTGGCCATCGAACCGGAGGCCTTACTGATCACCGGTTAGACCGGTTCGATCGGTGTGACGTCATAATTATGAAATAATTATATATAATATTAATAATATTTAAAAAATATAAAAATATACCAAAAATAAAAAATAAAAAATAAAAAATGATTAAACCAGCGACCGGTCAATTGACCGTTTTGACCAGTTCAATTGAGAACCGGTTTTTAGGGATGAACCGGTCCGGATAGCCGACCGGTCACCGGTCGAACCGGTCGGACCGGCTGGTCCAATCCGGTTTTTAAAACAGTGCCGATAACCCCAGAAATCCCCTCAAAGCCTTTACATCCTTTAGAACAGGCCAATTCTGAATGCTGTCTATCTTCGATGGATCGACTGAAATACCTTCTGCACAAATATAATGCCCCAAATATTCTAGTTTATGCATCCGAAACTACACTTCTTTAAATTGGCTACTAAGTGATTTTCCACCGGCACTTGCAACAATCTTAGGTGGATAACATGCTCGACTAGACTTTTGCAATAGATGAGGATGTCATCAAAGAAAACAAGCACAAACCTCCTTAGATAAGGATTACAGATTTTGTGCATTAATGACTGGAAAGTGGCAGGAGCATTTGTCAGCCCAAAGGGCATGACTCTAAACTCATAATGCCCCTCATGTGTTTGAAAGGCTGTCTTAGGTATGTCTTCCTCTGTAACCCTGATTTGGTGATAGCTAGACTTCAAATCAATCTTAGAGAACACCACAGAACCTCCTAGCTCATCAAAAATCTCATAAATGCATGTAATTGGATACTTATCGGGTATAGTTATTTTGTTCAAAGCTCTATAGTCCATGCACATACGCCAGTCACCATCTTTCTTTTTTACCAACAGAACTGGGCTGGAAAATGGACTAGTACTTGTTCTAATCACACCAGAAGGTAACATCTCTTTCATCAATTTTTCTATCTCATTCTTTTGATAAAAAGGATATCTATAGGGTCTGGAATTTGGTGGTTTAGATCCTAATTCCAAGGTAATAGCATGATCAATATCCCTCTGAGGAGGTAGCCCTGAGATTGGTTGAAATACCTGATTAAACTCCCTTAACACTACTGCGATTTCTTCTGTAATACCTGTCAATTCAACCTGTTGATTATGGACAACTTCAAACTTGCACAATTAAGCTACAACCTCCTGATCACTTCTTTCCTCAACCATATAACTAGTGCCTTCTTACCGCAGAAGTTTAAAGATGGTTTTTAAAGACACCATCGCAGAATTTAGGCAGTTCTCCATAGAATTTTATCTTCTCTCCATTACTTCTAAATTTCATAACCTGTTTCTTAAGGTTAATGAGTATGTCCCCCAACATTTCTAACCATTTAACCCCCAAAATTATGTCAACACTTTTCATGTCAAAAGGGAAAAAATTTTGCCTAACGGATTTACCTTGAATAACCACTTCCACCAATTCACAAACTCCTACACTTTAGATTTTACAATCGTTTCCAAGCCTCACTTTATACGATTTAGTATTGCTCACAACCAGCCCCAACTCATCAACTAATCCTTCCCTAATGAAATTATGAGAAGCCCAATTGTCAATCAACACTATCGAATCCTTTTCTACAATCCTACCCTTTACTTTAAAAGTTTGAGGCACTGTTATCCCCATCACCAAACTTGCCGATAGCTCTAACTCAGCCAAAGTTTGTGAACAGTCCACATCAAGAGTGGGTTTAATAGTTAATACCTGATCAACTAGTTCAGCTTCCTCCTCCTGCAAATCATCCGGTTGCTCGTCATCCTTCAGCAAGATATGGAATTGTTTTTCGCCACATCTATGTCCTGGTACGATTTGGCATCGCATTAGTAATAAACCCCTTGCTCTTTCTTCTGTTGAATCTCATCAGCTGTCAACCGCTTGAATGGATAAGGGGAATCCCTCCGATTGGGTTGACGTCCTTCAAATGTTCTGTTTGGGTAGGAGTTTAACCTTGGACTGGGTGTTGTTGACATCGGCGGAGCTCGATTCCCATCCAAAAGCCGATTAGGGCTGCCTAACATCAAATTTGGGAGAGAGGAAGTTGCTAGGTTTTTACCATGGGCTGGGTAATAGGTGTCGAATCCACCAAAAATAAAATCTACTCCTGAAAAATCAATTAAATTGTAGCTAGAGTGAGTAGAGTCGTATCCACAGAGACTGGAGATTAATCAATCCTATTGACAACCGGGGAATCAAGAACAAAGAAATAAAAAAGGGGGTTTTGTAATTGATGAGTGAAAATACTAAAATTAATAAATAGCAAGCAAATAAATTTAGATTGAAAAGAAATCAGATTAATAGCATCTAACAAGGTAATCTCATTCAAGTTCTACGGTTGATCATTGAAACAAAGAATAAATCCGAATCCCACAATAGATTAGTTATGATTATTGAAAAGCTTATAATAATCTCATCCTTCCTTAGTTTTAGGTTAGCCGGACAAACGCCTTATAACTAACCCCTTATTGATGAACAACTTCGACAGGCGCCTAGGATTTAATTTGCTAATAGCTTTAAGAACTAGAAAGACCCAACCTTGATCAACAAGATCAACAAGCGTGATTGTTTATATCAGATTATTCACCGTCATAATATAACTTGAAAATTATATTACCTGCCACTGTTATCAAGATTAACTAGACAATTACGGATCTAGAAACCTTGATTGGCTAATTACGACCCTGTCAATTGCACAACGAGCTCTTATTGCAATAACCAACAAGATAATAATATGAATAAAACAGAGAATGAATAAATATTGCAGAAATCCAAGGATAACAATTAAGTTTAGATCTCACAACACATATGAACTTGAACTCGATTAACCCTTGCTAGACTGAAGTAGGTTTAGCCACTTATGGCTATACAGAGCACGCAAAATAAGAAAATAAAGAATCTGCTTTCTTCTGCTAAAATCTCTCCCAAAAATCCATCTCCCAAGCCTTCTGCCCCCTCCTCCTTTAGGTCTAGAGTTCTATTTTTAGTGGGAAAGAATCCCTAACTTCCCTCACTAATCCTCAAAGAAGAACTTCCTTTCCAAATTTGAAAAATATCCAATTTAAAAGTCCAGTCACGTCTCCAACTTTGTATCGGGTGTTTGCCCAAAATCTGAAGTTAGTCCAAAAATTGCGGATAAACAGCCATAGCTCAAAACTTTAAGCGACAGTAACCAAAATATCTCCGATTTGGCTCGATTGTCATCTCCTGCCCAAAATACATAGAACTAAATAAATTCCACCCTTTCCACATGAATATTTATCCAAAACGTCAACAAAATCATTAATATAATTAGCAAATATTCACACCATCAATTCCAAAATTCCCTTCCGCAATTTAACCCCTAATGAAGCCACACAACGCCGTGCTCAGGGATTGTGTTACCACTGGATGAGAAATATACCTGGGACCATAAATGTAAAGCGAAACTATAGTTTTTATTGTTAGAGGAGGAAATTGAACTACCCAAACCAAACACTAGTCAAAGACAACCCATTACCGATCTGATTGATTTCTCTTCACAGTCACCTGAACCACTCTAATCTACTATTTCCTATAATGCTTTAGCTGTTGGTTGCGCTGCTTCGACTCTCCGTTTTCACGATACTGTGAATGGCAAACCTGTTCAAGTGTTATTAGATGGTGGTAGCACACATAATTTCGTGCAAACGAGAGTTGCTTCCTTCTTGAATCTCACTATGACGACCACAAACCATTTCTTGGTGTTGGTTAACAATGGTGATAAGCTAGTGATAAGCTAATTTGTACAGGGATGGTACATCGGGTTCTGTTAGTGATTCAAGGGATGGAAATTATAGCTAATTTTTATGTTTTACCTATCCAAAGTTAGGATATGGTATTAGGGGTTAATTGGCTTTCAACTTTGGGTCCGGTCATGATGGATTATGTCGTGCCCCTCTTTGATTTTTAGTATAAGGGTGAATGAATTCAGTGGAAAGGGGACAGTTCATTGATGATACAGCAAGTACAGTTTAATGGCTTGAAGCGGTTGCATAAATGCAACGCCATTACTGCCTACTATTGACTTGAATTGTTACCACAAGTGCCACCCTCAGTACCAAGCATGAATGTAGACATTACTCACTTGCTTCGACAGTTTGATGATATGTTTCAGAAATCTCAGGGATTGCCTCCACCACGTTATTGTGATCACTCCATTCATTTATTACCTCACACTAATTTGATGAGTGTGAAGTCATATCGATACCCTCACTTTCAAAAGCAAGAGATGGAGAGATTGGTAGCTGAGATGCTTCGAGATGGGATTATTAGACCAAGTACAAGTCCATTTTCTTCTTCAATCCTTTTGGTGAGAAAGAAAGATGGGACCTGGCGTTTCTGTGTAGATTATCGAGCTCTCAACGCCATCACAGTATAGGATCGCTTTCCCATTCCTTCCATTAACAAGTTGTTTGATGAACTTTTTGGAGCCAAGTATTTCACTACGCTCGATTTATTAGCTAGCTATCATCAGATTCGGGTCAGGTTTGGGGATGAAAGCAAAGACAACGTTTCGCACACATGATGGGCATTACGAGATTTGGCCTCACCAATGCTCCTTCGACATTTCAAAGTCTCTTGACTGATGTTTTTCGACCGTTTCTTCGAAAGTTCATTTTGGTATTCTTTGACGACATTCTTATTTATAGTGCCACTTGGGAATCCCATTTAAAGCATTTGCATACAGTTTTGATTACACTGAGTGAACATCAGCTTGTCACTAAGAAAACTAAGTGTATTTTTGGTACTACATCTGTTGGTTATCTTAGGCATATCATTTCTCAACAGGGTGTTTCAGTGGATCCTAAGAAAGTTATTGCCATTAAAGAATGGCTTGTTCCTAACTCAGTAAAGGAGGATAGGGGTTTCCTTGGGCTAGCTGGTTATTACTGCAAATTCATCAAGCAATTTGCTACAATTGCTGGTCCGTTAACAAATTTGCTGCGTAAGGACAATTATAAATGGACAGAGGTAGCCACAAAGGCCTTTCAACAGCTGAAACACGTCCTTAGCACCGCCCCGTGCTCTCGTTACTTGATTTTGCTAAACCATTTAGCTTAGAGACAGACACTTCTGGGCAGGGCATTGGAGCCATTTTATCTCATAATGGTCATCCCATTGCTTATTTCAGTCAGTAGTTAAGTCCTCGAATGTCTAAGGCATCAGCCTATCAGAGGGAAATGTTTTCAATAACTTAAGCTATTGCCAAATGGAGGCAATATCTCCTAGGCAGAAAGTTCACTATTTTTACTGATCAACAACTTTTGAAAAATCTCACTAAACAGGTCATTCAAACTCCTGATCAACAGAAATGGCTAGGCAAATTGATTGGTTATGACTTTGAAATTGTCTACAGACCAGGGAAGATGAACAATGCAGCTGATGCTTTGTCTAAAATGACACTCTCTTAGTTTATGGCTGTATCGCGGGTGGAATTTGATCTGGTGGCTGATTTAAAAGAAGCTAACTTGGTTCATACTGAACTATTAGCTCTCCATTAGAAATTGTTAGCTGACCCATCTAGTTTACCTGGTTTCACGGTGAAAGATGGCTTGATGATGTTTAAAACAAGCTGGTACTTCCTTCTGATTCACCAATGAGGCTCCAGTTGCTCCAGGAATTTCACACTTCACTTATAGGAGGTCATGCAAGTATAACCAGAAGATTACATCGTTTATCAGTTAGTTTTTTTTTTGGCAATGCATGTGTAAAGATGTTAAAAAGTTTGTTAGTGAATGCCAAACATGTCAACAAATGAAAACTGCTACTTTACATCCTAATGGCTGTTGCAACCTTTACCTGTGCCTATTTTAGTATTTGAGGGGATTTCGATGGATTTTATCATTGGATTACCTGCACCTAAGGGGAAAACTGTGATAATGATGGTAGTGGATAGGTTGTCCAGGTATGGACACTTCATTGGTTTGCCTTCCAATTTTAATAGCATTATGGTAGCTGCAATTTTTGTTCAAAAAATTATAAGATTGCATGGCATTCCTAGGGACATTGTGACTGATAGAGATGTGCGATTCATGAGTGAATTTTGGAAAGAAATACATAGGTTACAGGGGACAACACTGAGCATGAGCACTGTCTATCATCCGCAATCTGATAGACAGACAGAGGTCTTAAACAAATGTTTAGAAATGTATTTGAGGTGTTATGTTACTGACAACCCTACTTCTTAGATGAGTATGCTACCATGGGCAGAATTTTGGTACAACACGACATTTCAGACAACGGCTCAGATGACCCCTTTATGGGAGAGCACCACCATCAATTCCCCATTATATAAAAGACTCCAACAGTAACTCCTTAGTTGACAGTCAGTTACGTGAAAGGGATAGAGTGTTATCATTGCTCAAGGACAATTTGAGAAAGGCATAGGCTCGTATGAAATACTTTGATGATCGTAAACGAAGAGAAGTTTCATTTAGGTAATTGGGTGTATGTAAAGCTGCAACCCTTTCGCCAACACTCGATTCGTTTGCAATGACACACCAAACTGGGCAGAAGGTACTTTGGTCCATATAAAGTAAGTGCTCACGTGGGAACAATCGCATACAAGCTTGGGTTACCTGAGGCTGCCAAATTACACCCAGTTTTTCACATCTCACTGCTTAAGAAGTGCTTGGGAAATCCAAATCAACATATTACACCTCTCAATCTGATTGATCCAACTGCCATTTTAATTCTGCAGCCCAAAGCTATTCTGAAGACTCAAATGGTGCAGCATGCTCAAGTGCAAGAGGAGCAATGGTTTGTACAGTGGGAAGGTCTTACAGTTGATGAAGCTACCTAGGAAAACAAGGAACATATGTTGGCTATGTTCCCTAACCTGAACCTTGAGGACAAGGTTATTGTCGAAGGGGAGGGTATTGTTATGGTAAAGAACTAGGCTAGTACCAGTAATGGACCAAGGAATGTGAGAAGAAGTACTAGGCTCAGGGTTGAGTCAATTATGCTCAAGGATTTCATATGGAAAAACAGCTCAGCAGATGCTACGTTAAGGAATGACTAACGGCTCACGCCTGCAAGGAGAATCTTCTATATAAGAAAAGCATGCACATGAATTAGTTATGTTTTTTGTTATGCCAGTACTATTTCTCTCTCATGTACGTCTTCTGTTTCTCATCCTTTTCTTCTTTATAGCTTAATTGCTAAATCTGTAATTCCTTTAAAAAATTATCAATTGCGGACTCTTGCTCGCTTATTTGATTATTTGGATACAATCACTGTTTCATTGCTTTCACCACCTTTCACATTAGTAACTACATGAAAAGCTTTTATTGGTTCGATAGCATAATTCATTAGTATTTTTATTCATATTTTATTATCTAATAAAAAATTTAGTACAACACCAGTAGTTTTAGAGGTAATAAAATTCTATAAAGTACTTATATTTGTTAATCCGTCAAATGGTTTTTCTAATTGTATAACTAATGCTAATTTATTGGACCATTCGAGTAATAATTTTTCTGGTAATAATACACAGTATAAATTATGAATTCCATATGATCCTAAGGATATATGTTTTGGTGTATATTCTGAAGGAAATTTTCTTATTTTATTATCCTTTTGATAATATCCAAAAACGATTAAGTTATTCTGTTTCAATAGGTTTATAATTCTAATTATGATTTTGTTGATTGTTTCTTTTTTTATTTTCTCAACTTTGACTTATTTCTGGTTGTTTTTTATTCTTTTGTTGATTCGTAAATAATTTCATCTTGATTAGTAATAAGGTTTAATAGTTCATAATTTAAAGAATTATTATTATTATTATTTTCTAATGTTAATTTATTGAGTAATTGTGTTATTTCATATAACTGATTTTTTAATATCTTTTTCTATATCTTCTATATTTTCGGTAATTTTAATAAAGTAGTTGTTATTGTGATGTACTCCACTGCTGGAAATTCCACGCTTTGGATTGTCTAGAAGCAAAGTTGTCTTCTGCACTAGTGTTTTTTGTTTTTTGTTTTTGGCTAATGGTTCGGTAGATACGCAAATCTAATAAAAGCAAACTCCTAAATAATGATTTGCGTATTGAGTTATCATACTTAATCTGTGACGACTAATGTCCCTGTCAAGAGTTAAATAATGTCCCTGTCAAGAGTTAAATGCACCTCCACCCAACCCCACCCCACCTGACTTTAAAGCAAACTACTTGTTTGACTCAACTCTTTTTGGTAGCTAATCTCAGGAACATGTCTGAGTATTGCGTTCACTCATTTTTTTTGGTGGGATCGGGAGATTTGTGGCACTATGTGCATACAAGTCTCCTGTTCTCTCTTCACACCCCTCCTTTTACTTCCTGGACTGGAAAGCTTCTAACCAAGGGTAGGGTATGAAATGTAACTTTCTTTATTGATTAGAAAAAGCAGAAACTCAACACCCGCTTTAGGTTCAAGCATAAATCCTGTACATTGTCTCTAGAACACTTCTCGGTGCAGATTACAACTCTATAGAGTGACTCGCTCTCTCAGTATCATCAGTATCAGAACACCGAGAAAAGTAGGACTTGGCCGGATAGTTTCAACTTCTTACTTAATTCTTTTCTTTATAGGAAGTCTTGAGATCGAGTTACCTAAGAGGAGAAACAAGAAATTTTTGATTAATGATCCTCTAATTTCTTGAAACGGATGCCTCGCTTCCAACGGTAATGTAAAAGTTGGAGCTACTCGAAAATTTAGGAGTTGATAAAAACCTGATTTTAAATAAGACATTAATGATCAATCATCAATTGAACAATCAGTATATAACGACTTTTTGTACGCAGAAATATATAGAATACTTAAAAACTTAAGAAATTTTGATGTTTTAGATTTATCGTCTCTAACACTCTTAAAATAGGTTCGTAGAGTCTTAAGATTAGTCCGATTAAATTAAAATACCTAATGTAATTTAAAAAAAAAATACCAAGACGAAACTCAAGAGTCAACTTCGGATCGGGCTACGACGCTACTGTGATGCAGCGGAGTTGCTTCCAAAGTCCAAACATAGCTGTTCAATCTTGTAATTCCTTGCAAGTTCGTGACCGTTTCATTTTCTTCCAAGTAAAGTTTGGGGTATTATAGTACCTTAACCTTCGTACAACCCATCACGTCACGTGCCGTCTCCCATCATTTACTGCCATGTGTCATCCACTTTCTACTAAAGATTTCCGGCATCTTGGCCCCACAATTCTCCATCGATCTTATCTCACTATACGTGCACATCGAGCCACTTGCCGCGTCATTATACTACACCTTAGATCTAGATCTACGGCTCAGATCATATTAGTGCTAAAAGAGAAGTTCGATGTTTAACGCCTGCAGTTCGATCTTTAACGCTTCAGCTGTCGTTAAATATCTTCGTTATTCAAGGTCTCTTCTCCTCTATACCACGGGTGTTAGAGCTTAACGTGTGCTACTCTCGTTTTAAGTTAGAGAAGTTCCACTAACGTGCGCCATGGGTCTTCTCGACCAGCTGTGGGATGACACAGTTGCCGGACCCCGGCCGGAAAACGGCCTCGGCAAGCTGCGGAAGCATTCAACCTTCAGTTTTCGGCCAAACTCTGGCAAGGGTATGGTAGCACTACTACGCTCACGACGTTATGTATACAACCTAATTATACAGACAGCTTCAATAATATATAGAATTCTGAAGAATCAATCTGAATATAATTGATCAAATTTAATCATCTGAGCTTGAAATGACTATAATGACATGTCGGTTCGCAGGCCAATGATCTGCGTATGTTTTAAATTCTACTTCATTTTTTTTTCTTAATTCATCCAAAAGGATTGTAATTTCAGCTGCTTTTTATTAATTGATTCATAGAAATGGAAGTGCAAGAAAAAAGATGCGTCATGATCTATGCGACTGATCGAATTTCGTTAATATGCGATCGAACAACTCGATATAACTATTAGTCTGATGAATTGACGTGGTTTTCATCAGAGTTTGAAGGCGGAAATGCGAGATCTTACGGAGACGACACATCGGAGGAAGCGATGAGAGTTTCACGATCTATCATGATAGTAAAACCGCCTGGTTACCAAAGCGGATCACCCCCGGTGTCACCTGCCGGATCTACTCCTCCGGTGTCTCCTTTTTCCGGTGAGCTGTTTTAATTCCTTGACGATAATGTCCATGAATTATTGTTTTCAACAACCAAAATGGTCTCATCGAAAAGTTTGTGGGTTAGGTGACACGTGACTGGATGAGTGGGGTTAGTTTTGTCATGTAGTGTTATGGTCCCCGTTAACAGTGGATAATGATGATAATTCAGGAGATGGTGGGGGTATTGGCCGGCTTTCTTAAAGCCATATATGTCCAATTATGCATGAGCTTTTTGTTTATTTTATTTTAACATACCTGCTCTGGATTTTATCTATGCTTTGAGAACTCTCTAGTTGGCATCGTCTTTATAGTTTGTTTTCGTATTCGTAATTTGGTTTGAAATATTAATTATCATCACTGACTAACTAGACCAAATGATATGGGGTGGTGATGTGAAGGAAGCAAAGAGTCCTTCCGGTTTAGGAGAAGGTCGACGTCGGATGCGTATGAGAAAGCAAGCGAGGCTAGACCCAGGGGTCCTGCTTCTTCTTACGACCTGTGAAATATGATGAGTTCCACTGCTCACTCCTACTTCTTGGTAGCTTTGTATCATTTTCCACTTCTCTTTATGCGGTTTGTAGCAGAAACCTAGCAAGTGATCCGTCAATGTGTATCAAAATTGTGGGTGCTTTATCTGTGAATTATCACGTCGTGACGATGATGATGATGATCATCAATCTTGTTATGAGTTGTAGCTTTGTAGAGTTGGTAATGTAGCCTTCTTGCTTGCACTGTGTATATAAAGTTTTTGTTGTTCGTACGCTCTATCGTAGGCCGTTGTGTGCGTGCGTTTAAGAGTCGATATGAGACGCTTAACTTTCATGGTTTAAGTTGTGTGTGTGTTGGCGATGTTAGATGAAGCTCGTACACGGGGATCATCTAACAAAACACAATGAGACCATCAAGTTGGCGGGTTCTCTAGATATGTGATCCCAATTTGTTTGCGTGTTTGTAACAGGGAAGGCTGGTGAATCTATTCCCCATTATTACAATGTTCTTAATTAGTACATGCCCTTTCACTGTAAGCTATGACAACACAAAAGGACATCAATATTGTTCTTAAGTAGCAGCTGCCTTTTTCTGTAAACTACGATAGGACCTGGATGCTGGATCCATGCTAATTCTTTGGGCGTTATTCTTGATCATCTTCTGGACATTCGGAAATTTTATATGCAAAGATAAAGAAAACAGTAATGAATAAGCTAGCATACCCAAACGCAATTCTCAAGCTGTCCAACGACGCAGCCTATAACCGGTAGTTGTGTGGTGGTATTAATCGGACCAAATAATGTTCGACTCTGTATTATCGATAGTCTAGTTCAAATGAATTATTTTCACCTATGTGATGATCAGTTTGGAGCCATAATTTTCCTGTGTGTCCTTCGGTTCTGCATGAAAAGGGTTTACAATTGGCATTGAGGGGTAAATGAGGAAAATCGTTAGGGACCAATCAATGTTATATTTCTGGTCAGGAAGTGTTTTGTTATCTTAAGCGATAACTTATTTTGTGAGTAATAACAGCTGGCGGATAAAATTTGTTTGTTTGTACAAAGGGGTTGGATGGCTTAAAAAAATGCATCAAGTTGGAATGGCAATGATAGCGGGCAGATAATGATTTGGAGTCTGGACAACAGGCACATAAGAGACTTTTATAACGACTGGGAGCCGCAGGTGCCATGTCAATATTTTTTTATGTAGATATTTATTGTATTATTTAGTTTTTTTATGAAATGGATAAAGACAAGGAAAGCTAATACCTAAAAAAAAGCGACAGAGAAAGCATTATTTTGTAAATACTGATAAAGGCTTGACATTGGAGTCTTCCATACATGCCAACAATGCGACGAAGAGGATCCAAATTTTGCTAATAAATCACCACACTAATTCCCTTCCTTGAAGATATGAAGAAGAAAACAATCTCAATCTCTGTTAAGCACGGATCTGACATTAGCAATAATAGCCAAGTAAGGGTGCGAGTGAGAATAGTTGATATTTACTAGATGAATAGCTTTGAGAGAGTCTAACTTTACAAGAACCTTTCGATAACCATGATCCCATGCTAAAGAAATTCCATAAGAAATAACTTGGAGTTAAGATTAGTAGCAATGCCAATAGAACCTGAGAAGCCAACAATCCAACGACCACCCTCATCTTGCAACAAGCCACCAAAGCCAGCAGCACCGGGATTACCAAGAGAGCTCCCATCAACATTAACTTTAACATAGTTTGGCCAAGGGACCTTTTATGAGACCCATCGACTCTCTCTCGCTATCAATGTAGCCTCCTCCGTGCATATCCAACACTCATCAACAAGCTTCAAATAGTTATGGTGTTGTCTAATAACAGAAAGTTTCTCACGCTGGAAAATCTCACGGTTTCTAACACACCAAATGATCCAAGCTCCAACAATGAATTTGATAGCGTGATCAAAGGAATAAGATACATCAAACACATTAATGGTAATCCATGCATCAATATCAAGAGTGAAGAAAGAAGCAGATAAGCTACCCAAAATTACAGTCCATACCTTTTTGGCCCATAAGCAATCACGTAAAGCATGAACATCACTCTCCCAATCTTTACCACAATGTGGGCAAAAGGGAGAAGTGGCCATGCCACGATTATATCGTAACAGATTCGTTGGGAGGCATTGCCATCGAATCTGCCAAATGAAAAACCTTAGTTTGTAAGGAATGTTGAGCTTCCAAATATGCGACCAAAATTTTCTAGGGGTTGAAGGCTAAGGAAGACGAGCGATAAATTCAAAACAAGACTTCACCGAATAACAACCCGAACTATGTTCCCCCCAGATTAAGCAATCACCAGGTGTATTTGTTTGCGATAATGGCACTGCTAGGATTACATGTTGCAAGTCATCCTCTAACATTGTATGTATACGAGAAAGGTCCCACTGCTCATGACCATCCAAGAGATCCTTCACTAAGACCTAATTATCCCAAGGATCGATGTTGGAGACTTGGTGACATAAAGGAAAATCACCTACCCATCGATCATGCCACAAGGAGATAGACTCACCATTTCCCACTCTCCAAGAGTATCTGTTGGATCCCAAACTTTTGGTGAAAATTAGAAATATTAAAATGAATTTAAATGAGAAAGAAATTGGTGAGAAAATTTATGAATTTAAG